>QRDG01002284.1:0-170369 GCA_012064385.1 Puccinellia tenuiflora
CAAAGCCGAGCAGCCGCTGCTGCTCCTGCCCTCCCTTCCCTTGCTCACACGCGATGTCCCGCACCCGTGCACACACATCGCATGCCCAGGCACCCCCACGCATGGTGGCGCCACCGAATCATGGTCGCCGTCGGTCTCGTTCCGCCACCGTCGACCTCCTGTCGAGCCGTCCTGAGAACCGGCCTTGGGCCGACCCGAAGGCCGGCCGGTTCGGTTAGTGGCCCAGCCTAGTAGCCCAGCCTGCGCCGGCCACAAGGATGACCGCTTCAGGTCACCCCCCGGCCTGCGGCCCGGCCTGGCCGGCATGAGGCCGGCCCATCTGTGAATGGTTTTTCGCTTTTTGAAATTAAAAATCAAATAAAACAATTAATATCTTTTTAAATAATGCTCCAATCTTGGCAAATGAAATACCAAATTGTTCAAAAAAATAAAACCTATCATTTGGTAACATTGCCATAATCTTTTGGTTAAATATTTTTACCTTTATTTAAGAATTCCTAAAATGGTATAAATAATACCAAATTTGGGAAAAATCTTAATTGGATAAATATTTAACCAAAAATTATGAATAAAATATCAATGTGATCAGCACCTCCAATGCTATCAAAACATGCTAACATCACATCATGATCACAAATATTTATTTGATGTTATTCTTTAAATAATTAAACAAATTAAATTCATTTAATTATTTAATTCACTATTTAATCATCGATAATTGAAAATTTACAAATAAGGTACCAAAATGATCGGAAGGACACACCCTGTCCATTCATATCATGTTCATGCATATTTGAGCCACTTCTCTAATAATGTAATAATTTATAAATAATGTGGTCACTAAGATAAATATGGGGTTGTTTCTAAATAATTGCACTAATTATTTGGAACTCCATTTAATTTGTTAAATAAATTAAATGCTGATATCTCTGCATAAACTTGTCATGTCATCATGTGATTGTGCATTGCACCTTGTCTTCGTGTGATTTATTTTGTTCTTCTATTCTTGCTTGGGTATCGATAGATTCAGGAGTGGATGTTAACCCTACCTATCCTGACGAGCAGTACTACACGCCCCGGCAGCAAGGCAAGAGATAACCTAACCTTCTTGGCATCTAGCATCCTATTGCTCTATAAACTTATTTTATCCACCATAATATTGCATGCGATTCCAATGACAATTTTTGGGTCAATACTAGAGTATCCTATGAATGCATATTTTCCCCTGAACCATCACATGCTCCCCCTCCTATGAACCATAGGTTTGATGTGTTGGCCGGAGACAATGATATAAATGTTGTTTTGTACATGCTTAGCTATGCTTAGCCATGCTTAGTGGAATTGCTTAGCCGTCCGTTATTTATTTCCATGATTTATGAAATTGATGGAATGTTCGAACAAGGTGGAGGATGCTTGTGGTACTTAAGTAAATTGTTAAAGGCTTGGATGAGTTGCCATCTGGGGATGGTGTTTTGCCTCATTCCTGCCGCCTAGGCTGAGAGTGCTTTTAGCTAGAACCAAGAACCGAGCGTGCTTCTAACGGTGGGGACATATGGAATCCCCTTTAACCGAATAATTTGTGCGGGCGTATCCAAGGGTCTTCTAGTTTGCTATTTCCATTTGCGTGTGAGTGGGTGGGTGGAAAAAGGAAAAGATGAGGATGGTGGTGTTTAGGATGTGGCGATGGGGGCAGGGGATGAAATAGGCTGGGTAAACTTGTCCTGTCGCCACGATGACCCTTGGATAGTGATGCAGCTAGTTTCAGTTATGTGGGGTACCACTGTTTCTTTTCTTTTCTTCTTTTTTAAGATGCTGGTCAGCACTGTACATTCTGTAGACTTTTCTCTACTAGTTTCTAGAGTGCCCGTGTGGCTTCCTTTGTGGTTTCTTTTGTAATTCCCCTGGTCTCTAGAGGGGATAGAACGCAATGTACGAGATACTACTGAAGAAAGAGAACTCACAGCAGCAGCGCTGCTAGTTCCCCTTTTACTCTGTTCTTGACGTGCGCCTCTTTGATTTCTTGATCTGATTCAGGTGCTGTTGTCTTCCACTGCATCAGTTTGGTATCAAAGCACTGGTTCATGTCCATGGCGGGTCGGAGGAATCGGATCTGAGCTGGTCAGCCGACGGTGGCTCGAGTTGATGCCGCGGAGCTAGATGAAGAGTACGGGGCTCCACCCAGGTACCGGAACCTGCAGGACATTGATGCCGATCTGATGGGTCAGAATCAGGAGTTGAGACGCCAGGTTCAGTCCCTGGAGCAGCAGATGGCGGCTATGCATGTGCAGATGGCCCAAATCGCTGCAAGCAGGCGACAGAGGGATGAGCCAGAAGACCAAGGAAGCGAGGAAGCTTCGTACAGCAGCGACAGCTCTTCGGTAAGCTCCCTGAGGCGTCCTGAAGTCAACCCTTTCCGTGCTAGACACAAACATCACCGGAGCCATGCTGCTGCCGAGCATGAGAGCAGCAGACGGCGTTGCTTCAGAGTTAATTTGCCGGAGTTCTCAGGCGGACTCTCTGCCGAGGAATTTGTGGATTGGCTCGATGAGGTCGAGCGCATCTTCGAATATGCAGATGTACCAGAGGAGGAGCGTGTCCCTGCAGTTGCAATGTGGCTGAAGGGTCGTGCCTCGGTTTGGTGGAAGAATTTGGAGCAGAGTCGAAAGGTACGTCACAAGAGAAAAATTGATTCGTGGTCTGCAATGAAGGAAAAAATGCAGAGAGAATTTCTCCCCTTCAATTATGAGGAATCATTGTTTAGGCAGCTGCAAAATTTGAGACAAGGTAGCAGGAACGTGGAAGAATATACAGCTGAATTCTACCAATTGGTCTCTCGCAACAACTTGAGTGATTCAAAAAGCCAACTAGTAGCAAGATACATTGGAGGTTTACGTCAGTCCATCCAAGATGTGTTGTGTTTGCATGTAAACTTCTCTGTATCGGAGGCATATCAGCGAGCAGTCGCTATTGAGAAACAGCAGCAGCGGACTGTACGTGCTAGTAGTAATTTTTCTCGGCCACGACCTACTACTACAACACCTTCAAGGCCGACGATAGATAGCAGAGAAGCAAGGCCGTCTAGAGGGATAGCGGATCTTCCTAAGAATCCAACAAGGAGTGCCCACTGTTTTAAGTGTGGCTCTACTGATTATCTGCTGAAAAGTTGTCCAAGGAACAACAGCCGTGATGGTAAAGGATTGATGGCAGAAATAGACGAAGACCCTGGACAGCAAGGTGAACCAGTATATGATGACTATGAAGATGATGAAGCGGTTGAGCTAGAGGGAGATACAGGGGATACGTTAGTGATGGAACGCACCTTGATAACACCACCAAAGAGAGATGAAGATTGGCGAAGGCGGAGCTTATTTCACACTCGCTGTACTATGGGAGGCAAGGTATGTCATGTTATCATTGACAATGGCAGTTGGGAGAACACAATTTCTGAAGAAGCAGTAAATAAACTTGGGCTTCCGAAAGTGAAACATCCTAATCCCTACAACATGAGGTGGTTCAAATCAGACAAGATGTCAAAGGTACAATTTAAGTGTCTGGTCTCTTTCTCCATTGGTAATAAATTTCATGATGAAGTAGAGTGTGATGTGGTTGACATGGACGTGAGTCATCTCATTCTGGGGAGACCGTGGCAGTACGACCGCCATGCTGTACATGATGGACGAAAGCATACATACACTATCATGAAGGATGGCCACAAGTTTGTGCTAAATCCGGTGAACATGGATGAGTTAGCTAAATCTAGTGGTGGCGAAACATCTGGAACCACAAATCTGATATCTTGCAAGCAGTTTGTACATGAGGCCAAAGAAGGGGGTGCATATTTATTGTTCATTTCAAAACATAAGGAGGAAGTTGCTACGCCTAAGGAGGCACAAGAACTACTCACGGAATTTTCTGATGTCTTCCCTAACGAACTTCCTTCAGCATTACCTCCTTTACGAGGTATCCAGCATCGCATTGATTTAATTCCAGGTGCCAGCCTGCCAAACCGTCCATCCTACCGAATGAACCCAAAAGAATATGAGGAGCTAAACCGACAAGTGCAAGAATCAATGGACAAAGGATTTATCCAGCCTAGTCTAAGACCTTGTGCAGTTCCCGTACTCTTAACACCAAAGAAGGATGGTTCATGGCGTATGTGTGTTGACTCTCGGGCAATCAACAAAATCACAATCAAGTATCGTTTTCCCATTCCCCGTTTGGATGATATGCTGGACAATTTGGCAGGGGCTGTGGTGTTCTCCAAAATTGATTTGAAGAGTGGTTATCACCAAGTGAGAATTCGCCCAGGTGATGAATGGAAAACTGCCTTCAAGACAAGGGATGGTCTATATGAGTGGCTGGTAATGCCATTTGGACTTTCTAATGCTCCTAGCACTTTTATGCGGCTAATGAACCATGTTTTACAGCCATTCATTGGGAAGTTTGTTGTAGTATATTTTGATGATATTTTAATATACAGTAGAAGCTTGGAGCAACACCTGCAACATTTAAGAGAAGTGCTACTTGCCTTGAGACGCGAGCAGCTGTATGCTAATCCAAAGAAATGTGAGTTGTTGGTGTCTTCTGTTAACTTTCTAGGCTTTATTGTTTCTGAAAAAGGGCTGCAGGTAGATCCTAGTAAGGTGGAAACTATTCTCAGTTGGCCAGCTCCACGCTCACTAACAGAAGCTCGCAGTTTCCATGGACTTGCTTCATTCTATAGAAGGTTCATTCAAAATTTTAGCACCATCATGGCACCATTTACAGACTGTATGAAACGCAGTGGTGTCTTTGTATTAACAAGAGATGCATTGGCAGCATTTGAAGAAATTAAAGCCAAAATTGCATCAGCGGATTGTTTAGCATTGCCAGATTTTAACAAGTTATTTGAGGTGGACTGTGATGCTTCAGGATAAGGAATTGGGGCTGTTCTTAGTCAGGAATCACGTCTAGTGGCTTTCTTTAGTGAGAAACTAACAGGTGCCCAGCTACGCTACTCAACCTATGAAACTGAGCTATATGCAGTGATTAGAACATTGCAACACTGGAGGCATTATCTTCTGCATCAAGAGTTTGTTCTGTACAGCGATCATGAAGCTCTGAAATATATCCGCAGTCAGCCTAATCTGAACAGGAAACAAGCTCGTTGGCCAAGTTTTCTGGAGGAGTACAATTTTGTACTCAAACATAAATCTGGAGCCCAAAACAGAGTGGCTGATGCACTTAGCCGTAAAGCTCAATGTCTTCACATGATGAAAGTTGTGGTAGTTGGGTTTGACAATATTCCTGATCTCTACCCTACTGATCCTTATTTCAGCAAAATTTATGAAGCTGCCAAGAGCAAGCCATCAGTGGACTACACTATACATGATGGATTTCTTTTTAAAGGGGTTCGACTTTGCATTCCTGAATGCTCTGTTCGTGATCTGATTATCAAGGAAATTCATAGTGAAGGCCATTGTGGGAGAGACAAGTCAGTGCAACTACTTCTGCGACAATATTTTTGGCCTCATGCTCGAAGAGATATGGAGAGGTTTGTGGAGAGATGCCATATTTGTCAAGTTTCAAAAGGAACAGCTACAAATGCAGGTTTATATATGCCACTACCTGTACCAGAAGCACCGTGGCTAGATGTGAGCATGGACTTTGTTCTGGGGCTTCCTCGAACACAACGTAGAGTCGACTCCATCTTCGTTGTGGTTGATCGATTCAGTAAGATGGCGCACTTCATAGCCTGCAGGAAGACATCTGATGCAAGTCAAATTTCAGTACTGTTCTTTCGAGAAGTAGTACGGCTACATGGTCTACCAAAGAGCATTACCTCTGACCGAGATACTAAATTCATGTCACACTTTTGGCGATCTCTGTGGAGGCAAATGGGAACTAGCCTGAATTTCAGCAATGCTTATCACCCCCAAACAGACGGCCAGACAGAAGTTGTCAATAGGAGCTTAGGAAAATTGTTACGGGCTCTTGTGGGTGATAAACCAAAACAATGGGACACCATACTACCTCATGCTGAGTTTGCCTTCAATCGTACACCGAATCGATCAACCGGGTTGTGTCCCTTTGAGATAGTCTATGGAAGAGTCCCTAATGGAGTGTTGGAGTTAGCACCGACACCCGTTGTTGGGAAGAAAAGCTGCAAGGCAGAGAATATGGCTGAAGAGATGAGCTCAATTCATAGGCTTGTGCAGCAGCGAATACATGAAAGCAATGCTAAATACAAGGCTGCAGCTGATCAACACCGTCGTCAGGTTGTGTTTGAAGAAGGGGATTTGGTATGGGCTGTCCTCACCAAAGACCGTTTTCCAGCTGGAGAGTACAACAAATTAAGCCAGAGGAAGATTGGACCGTGCAAGGTGATAAAGAGAATTAATAACAATGCATATAAGCTGGAGCTACCTAGCCATCTACGAACTTCCGATGTGTTCAATGTAAAGCATCTTGTGCCGTATCATGAGGAGCTATCTGAAGTTCAGGTTTAAACTCGAGGACGAGTTCTTTCCGGCTCGGGGAGAATGATGCAGCTAGTTTCAGTTATGTGGGGTACCACTGTTTATTTTCTTTTCTTTTCTTTAAGTATGCTGGGTCAGCACTGTACATTCTGTAGACTTTTCTTCTACTAGTTTCTAGAGTGCCCGTGTGGCTTCCTTTGTGGTTTCTTTTGTAATTCCCCTGGTCTCTAGAGGGGACAGAACGCAATGTACGAGATACTACTGAAGAAAGAGAACTCACAGCAGCAGCGCTGCTAGTTCCCCTTTTACTCTGTTCTTGACGTGTGCCTCTTTGATTTCTTGATATGATTCAGGTGCTGCTATCTTCCACTGCATCAGATAGTCCCACACATTGTAAAGGTTTAACCGCGCCCGCCCTGCCAGCTTTACAAGGAAGAGATCTAAATGATCAGGTAAGGGGTCTGATGGGGGGATACTTTATAGGTAGGCCCATGGACCCAGAAAGTAGACCCGCCAAGACCAAGAAGGCCAAAGCCGAGTTGCGCATCAAGTCACATGGGCTGGGCTGGAGACAAGCCGACCAAGGCCCATGACGAAGAAGGGACCCGTCAGGAAGGAGTCCAAGTACAATCCGGAGTTCTAACTTGGAAGGCCAAGACCTAGAGTAGAAATCTGTGTCCAAGTGTGACTCGGTGTAAGTTGTAAATCCAGGGACCCGGCCACCTTTATAAGGGGGGTCCTGGACCTTAGATCGATAAGCTTTAGAGAAACCCCAGAATCGAGGACCTACAATCAGCAACACCAGAGAGATCCATAGTCGCCGACTCCCCAGATAGGGGTCGGAACCTTGTAATCAAGAACTAGTCCAAGCAATAAAGCCGAAGCAGGAAGTAGGTCCTTACCTCGATCAAGAGGGGCCAAAACTGGGTAAATCCTTGTCCCTTGGCGAGATTAACAACTTCTACGAACTTCAATCATCAATGGCCCCGCAACTCATCTTCCCTGAGGAAGAACTTGCCGTGACAAACCCACGACAGTTGGCGCCCACCGTGGGGCCTATGACGAAAGGAGTTGAGATCGTGGGAGCAGCTCGCCGGGCCATGGAGAAACTCGCCGTCGGGTGAGTCTACACTGATGAGCATGGAGAAACCGAGATTGATGACTCCGGTTGGACTCCAGAGATGCAGGAAGTCGACGAGGGTTATCAGCTTGTCTTTGGAGGAATCAACGTGTTCGTCGGCATGGTTTGCACGTCAGGGCTTCGTGCTAACTCGGCGGAATCAGTATCAGAGCCTACAGCCGTTGTCGAGTCCGACGGCGAGGAGTCGGTTGGCACTTCAGAAGTCGGCATCATCGCCGAACCAGAGGAACAACTTGTCGTCAACAATGAAGAGGAGTCGCTGGCAGAGCCATGTATGGAGCCAGATTACGACGCCGATTCAGAATCCATCTTGCCCTTGTTCGAAGATCGGCAAGGGTACGGTATTGAGGAGGAAGATTATGCGGAGTCACCAGTACGTGCCTGCATCGTTGGAGTCTATATGTCTGGAAACGGCGGAAATCAGTTTGATCCAACTTTGCTGACAAAGGAAATCAACGCAAGTACGCAGCAGAACGGGCGGCTGAGTTAGCCAGTGCTCGTGCTGCATTAGAAAGGCAACTAGCGGAAATCACAGAGGCAAATCACAGATTGGCAGAAGAGCGGGCCCGGGTCCAAGTTGAGGCCTAGGTAGTGCGAAATCGCCGAGAAGAACTCACCTCAATTCAGCATCGCAGAGCCAGGAGTCGCCTGCGTGATGGAGTCATTGTAAATCCAACCGCTTTGTTCAGCACACCCAATGGTCCAGGCGCAGGAGCTGGGCTAGGGAGTTCAACAGCTGCAGGAGGCGCCGCAGGAGGAGGAGCAACACCGCCACCACCACCACCACCTCCAGAAGGACCCGGCAGCAACGGTACCAACGGACCACCACCTGAGGGAGGAGTCGGAGGAGGATCAACGGGTGGTATGGGACCTCCACCTGGCAGGTTTCGTACTCCAGAGGGACATTACTCTAATCCAATGGACAACGTTCATGCGGCAACTATGAGACTAGAGAACATCAAGATACCAGAAGGACCAGCGGGACAGGACACCCGCCGTGCTATTGAGATGCTGAAGACAGCAATGAATCAGCAAGCTCTTTATCCAGCGTATCCAGATGCAAGTAGGCTGCACTCGACACCGTTCAACTCTGGCACAAGGAGTCGGCACGACGAGTCTCACCCGGCCAACTCCACAAGCGCAAGGCGCTGTGAACAAGAGAGGAACAGGGCAAACATACCAACTGCCTCACGAGCTCAGCTGGTGGTTGATGAAGCGAGACAACGACGAGAGAGGGAGGCAGCCAGGGCTCGGGAGGCTGAGAGGGACAGAGCCCTAGCTGGTGCAGTTAAGCAGACTCAGCCAACCCCGGTGCACACAGAGGTGACTTTTTCTGGTGCTTCTCCTTCACTAACAGGACCAGAGTGCCTGTCAGATGCCATCAGGTCCGAGTCCTTCCCTAGCGACTTCAAGGAGCCGCGCAAATTTCCCAATTTCGAGCCCAACATGGACCCAACTTCTTGGTTGGGCACATATGAGATGGCGATGAGTATCCGCAATGCCACAGGTAGTCTGTGCGCCAAATTCATGTACCTTATGATGGAGGGAGCGGCCAAAGTTTGGATGCGTAACTTGCCTCCTAGATCAATCAATTCTTGGGAGCAGTTGAAGGCGGCTTTTATACAGAACTTCTAGGGAAAATGCAAAAAGCTTAGTACCATAGAGGACTTGGAGCGGTGTGTTCATAAGAAGGGCGAGTCCGCAAGGCATTGGATGAAGTGGGTGTCGGAGATCATCAACTCCTCGCAAGGACTCCCACCAATTTCAGTGCTAATGGCAATGGAGAGAAATTGCAGCTACAATCCCTTGAGTTGGAAGCTGGGTCGTATGAAGGAGAGCCTGAATCAAGGTATTCCCCTTACGATTGGAGAGATCATGGCGGGTGCTAATAAACACGCTGCCACAGACAAAACAAAGGATCAGGAGGAGGGGAATAAAGGACATGGTGGCAATAGTCAGAACCAAAACCAAAATCAAAATCAGAACCAGGGAGGTAACAAACGGCCATATGGAGATAACTCTGACCTGGTAGCTAACACAAATACTGGGGTCAGACGCAAGGACAACAATTCTCAAGGATATCAAGGGCGTAGGCCAACCACAGAGGAGGTTTTGGCGAGTCCATGCCCTAAACACGCCAGAAACGGGAAGTGTGGTCATACCTTGGGACAGTGTGTGGATCTGCAGCGTGGCAGGTTCGCAGGATCAGGAAATAGGAACAACAACAATGGATATAGAGGAAACAATGGTGATGGAGGAGCCGGCAACCACGGTGGAGGAGCCGGCAATAATCCTAACCTACCTCAAGGAGGAGGTAACCAGCAGGGCGGGTTCCAGCAGAACCCGAAGCAGCTTCACGATGACAATGGGCAATATTATGTCACAACTCGGCCACAGAACACGAGTCGTGGCAGTTATCATGTCTTTACAACAAGCACGTCCAAGCATGCCAAGAAATTAAAAGTTAGAGCTGTTAATGTAGTGGAGCCGGCAGTCCCACAGTGGCTCAGGTGGTCAGAGCAAACATTACATGGAGTCGGGCAGATCATCCACCAAGAGTCGACGACCCAGGGCAGCTAGCCTTGGTGGTAGCACCTCAAGTTGGGGGCTACACATTAAACAAGGTGCTCATGGATGGTGGAAGCAGTATCAATATCTTATATTATGACACATTCAAGAGGATGCAGCTGCAAGATAGGTAGTTAATACCCACTGAAACAGTCTTTCATGGAATTGTATCAGGGAAGTCAGCCAAGCCGATCGGTAAGATCTATCTTGAGGTTGCTTTCGGCACAGTGGAGAACTTTCGTTCAGATATTATGCCTTTTGAGGTAGTGGATCTTAAGAGTCCATACCATGCTCTCTTTGGTCGACCAGCATACTTTAAGTTCATGGCCAGACCATGTTATGTCTACTTGAAGCTCAAGATGCCAGGTCCAGCAGGAGTCATTACAGTTAATGGCAGCAGACAAATGGCATTGGAGTGTGAACTAGGAGATGCAGCTATGGCCGAGATAGCTTGTGCCCAAGAAGAGCTCAAATTCTATAAAGCAAATGTGGACCCGGAGGACAACTCAGTCCTCAAGAAGCCGGCCACAGAGGAGAAGATGAAGTCCAAGTCAGCTCAGGACACCAAGTCAGTGGAATTCACCCCAGGCGACTCCTCCAAGCAGTTCGTCATTAGGGCACATCTATCTGACAAATAGGAAAGCGCGCTCGTCGAGTTCATCCCTGAGAACCGGGACGTCTTCGCATGGAAGCCATCAGACATGCCAGGGGTCCCGAGAGAACTCGCCGAGCACTTCTTACATGTTAACCCTAATGCAAGACTAGGTAAGCAAGGTCTGCGCAAGTTTCACGATGACAGGAGAAAAGCCATTGGAGAAGAGGTGGCTCGACTCCTTGCAGCTGAGTTCATCAAGGAAGTCTTTCATCCAGAGTGGGTAGCCAATCCAGTACTAGTGCTGTCGTGGTGGGTAGCACGGCATATCCATCAAAGACGGAAAAGAGTGTGGGGCAGGCGACGATCGGATGCTCGCGCGGGATTGGGCAACAAACATGCAAACACACGTTAGTTACCCAGGTTCGGGGCCCTCCTTGTGGAGGTAACACCCCTACGTCCTGCTCTTCTTGTTCTTATTGATTGATCACAAAACGAGCTACAAGGTTTGCTCCTGGAGCTGTATGGCGGTGGTGCCGGCTTGAGATGTCAAGCCGGCTGGAGGTAGACGATGATCTACGTATCCGTGTGTCCTATTCGCTTGAGTCTCTATTGCTTGCCTCGCGCAGGAGGCCCATGCACGCCTTATATAGGCAGCGGCTAGGGTTTTGGGTTACAAGGAGATTACACGATTGCCCCTATGACATCACTACTCTGGAGCCGGCTGGTACTATCTCATCATTACACTGTAGCTGTAACGCCCGACAGGGGCTGGACGATCCGGGCCTACTAGTACGGACCGGTCGGTTGGTAGAGGCCGGCTGCTCTAGCCGGCCGTCCGCCTCCGGGTAGGCGAAGCGGCCTGCTTCATCCGGCGGGCTTCAGGCGGCACGATGTAGCCGGCCCATGTAGTTCTTGAAGAAATGGTCCTCTTAGGGGTATCCGGGGTTCATATCCCCGACACTAGCCCCCGAGATCGTGGAGTCTTGCCGGCCTGCCGGGTAGACTTCTCGAGCTTCAATGTTTTGTTTGTCGTTGTAGTTGAAGTTGTCCGGCTTGAAGTTTGCCGGATAAGGTGACGGTGGCCGGATGCGGCTCGTCCGGCTTGGGGCAGCCGGTCTCCAGGAGTCTGGATGTCTTGGGAGTCGTGGGTCGTGGCACGCGTCAGCCACGTTTCGCCGCTTGGTCGTGACGGTTGCGCTCTGCCCGAAGTCAGGGGCACGTCGCGTCGGTCTTCGACAGACCGGATCGTCTGTGGCAACTGCTCGTTAGTGGGATCGTCTGCGGACGGTCGTGGCCTGCCCGCGCCCCACGTGGCGCGTGGAGCGGTGCGGTTCCGCCTGCCCCGCCTTTAAAGGGGAAAAGAGGGGGAAGGTTCGGAACTTTCGCTCCTCTCTCCCGCTTCGTCTTCTTCGCCAGTTCTTGCCCTCCTGCTCCTTGCCGATTTCTCCGTCTCGCTGCTTCTGCTTCCGCTTCTTCCACCACGGGCAACAGATCTTCAATGGCGGGCACGGGTGCCTGGATGGGCTCCATCATCGACAGCAAGTTCCTTCTGACGCTTCACCGGAATGGGTCCATGGGGAAGAGCGGCGATGTGGAGGCTCGCGCCCCGCCCCCTGGAGAGATCTCGCCACAGCCCAAACCGGACGAATTTGTCATGTTCTACATGCATGTAGAGCGAGGGTTGGGGCTCCCCGTCAGCTCGTTCTTCAACGAGTTCCTGCATTTTTACGGGCTGCAGCCCCACCATTTGGGGGCAAACTGCATCACGCAGTTGTCCTGCTTCGTCACGCTGTGCGAAGCGTATTTGGGCGTTTGGCCCAGTATGGAGCTCTTCGGCATGTTCTTCTTCTTGCGGTCCCAGGTGACCGCTGGGCTGCAGCGGGACTGCGGCGGCGTCTCCATCAGCGCGAAGAACACGCCGTTCCCCAAGATCCATCTGCCCGAGTCCATCAAGAAGTGGCAGAATACATACTTCTATGTCAAGAATGCTACTGAGGTCGACCGGGTCAACCTCCCCGCCTTCGCCAATACGCGTCCGGCGGACAGATCCTGGAGCCGGAAGCCGGCAGTCGATGAGAGTCTGCAAGGCACCCTGTTCACCCGCCTGGAGAAGCTGGTGGCGGACGGCTTGACGTCCAGGGACCTGACCATGGCCTGGACAACGAGGCGGATGTTCCCGCTGCAGGAGCGCTCGCACAAGATGTGCTTCTACTCCGGCGTCCGGGATCCCACCTGTGCTTCCATGAACATCCCGACGCAGGAGGGATTAAGCGAGTGGGTTTCCCGTCTCATCACCGACAGGCTTGAGGATGATTGGGACTTCGGGCTCGATCCCTTCTGCCGCTCGGACCGCGCTCCTGAGGTTAGTTTCTTCCTTTCTCATTTTGCTTCCGATTCCCTTTCCGGCTGCCGCCTGATCTAGCCGGCTTGCCGGGTAGCTTTGTGAGGTCCAGATGGTGGAAGATTTTGAAGTAGTCTTCGAGCCTGATGTCCAGGGTCCCCTTTCTGCGGCGCAGACGGCCATGCTGGAGGAGGATAGCGCCGCCGAGGAGCAGGCGGCGGGTGGAGGTGCGGACACCGCCGCTGGAGGCGAATCCGGCGGCGATACCCGTGTCGTCGCAGGAACTCACGGCGACACCACCGAGTCGTCTGGAAGAGGTGCCGATGCCGGCGGCGATGACGGGGGCGATGATGATGCCACCTGGACTGCAACGAGCCCGGCCCCTGCTACCGGCGCCGACTCCGACTCGGCCGCCTACAGGGACGAGGATCTCGAGCACGACGATCCGCCTCCGGTTTCGTCGTCCCGTGGTAAGTCTTCTGGGCCCGGGGTCGCCGGGCAGGCTGACAATGTTGCGCGTGTGGTAGTAGATCTCTCCACCAGCTCTGAACCGGACTCAGAGGGTTCTTCCTCGTGCCAGCCTCCAAGCCGGCGATATCCACCCGCCGGACCAAGGAGTTGGAGGCGGCGGCGCGGAAGAAAGTGGTCCTTCCTCGGCGGACCGTGAAGGAGAGGCGGTCGAAGTCGGCCGCCGATGTCGATGCAAATATCGCGCCGCCCAAGCGGAAAGGCGCATTCGGGAAGCGGGGCATGCTTCCCGCCAAGAAGTTGGCTTCGACGTCATCTCGGCCTACCACAGGCGGCCTGTCGCCAGCCGGAAGGCCGAGGGCGGAGACATCCGAGACCGAGGCCAGGGCGGACGAGATCATGGCCGAGGTCCGGGCTGAGGTCGACGCCAAAATGACGGAGGAGGCCCATACTGGTGGGGCCAAAAACGAGGTGATTGGTCCTGCTTTAGGTGGTGATTTCATTTACGATTCGAATCCGGATGACTTGGAGAAGGAGTTTTATGCTCGGACGGCGCAGGCAGTCCTAGCCTTAGGAGCATCTGATGTTGATTTTACTGTGGAGCAGCTGCTGGCCTCGAGGGAGGACGAGGAGAGGACGAAGGCGGCGGACATGGGGAGGACAGAGCCCGCCGCCGGCAAGACCCGCGCCCAGGTGGTTAATCTTTTTCCTCCTATTGTTCTTGGTTATGACTCGGGTATAGAGGATATGGAGAAAGCTGTTTACGCGGAGCTGGCGCAGGCGGACTCGATCCGGGCGTCAATGGATGCCCAGGCGGCTGCAAGGCAGCCAGCGGCTGCCAAGGCGGCCGAGGAGAAGGCGGCAGCGGGCGCGGAGGCCGGCGATACCGCAAAAGCCTCTGTTGGGGCCAAGGTGGTGCCGGCTCGCACGGAGCGGCCGGTCGCAGACCCTGTCGTCCCGGCGAAAGGCGGCGATGTGCCTTCCGGAGGCGTGAAGCGCCCGTCCGACGCCGTGCCTCCCCCTCCGCCAAAGCGGACGAAGAGGAGGACGGCCAAGGCGCTGGGCTCGTGTGTCGGGTAAGTCCTTGTCTTGTGGTAGGAATCTTCGCAACTTGCACTCGATGGTGACGCCTTCCTTGTTTCGTAGGGCACCACTCCCTATAGTGGAGACGGCGGTCGTCGCGGTGAAGGGGTCGGCGTCGGTGCCCGTCACCGAGGTCCCCGCGGCGCAAGCGGCGGATCCGCCTTCGGAGGCGAAGGCGACGGAGGCGGAGAGCCGAGTACTGGTGGAGGCGGCTCCCCTTGTGGTCGACTTCAACCCTCCGGCTTCAGGTGGAGATGCCGAGACGCCAGTGGGCGCTTTCCAGGTGGTTCCCCAGCCCGGCGTCGGGGCTGGGTATACTGCCTTCCCCACCTCTTCTTTGATCGTATCCGAGACGGCCAAGGATAAGGCCATCGCGGAAGCGACGGCTTCGCTCCCCGGCCCTCGCCAATCAATTCTGGTGTCTTCCCCGCCGTACTCCAGGCCGGTGCCGGCTCGGCTCGATGCGTCGGGAACGATTCCCCTCGCCGAACTGGCGGAGCGGGTGGCCAGGGAGAACTTGGCCAACGTGACATTGCTCCGCTCCTCCATGGAGCAAGGTCTTGCCGCGGCGAATAGGGAGGCGGCATTGCTCAAGCGGGAGCTTGAGGCAGCCAAAGGTTTGGCTCCCTTGACGTTCTGTTTTTTTGTCTTGCATGTCTTGGCTTGACGGTGACTTGATCTCCACAGGTGACACCACCTCCCGCGCCGGCTTGGAGAAGCAACTGAAGGAGAAGGATGCCGCCTTGATCTCAACCAAGGCCGATCTCCAAGCGGCGGAGAAGGCATCAGAAGAGCGCCGCCTCGAGGTCGTCCGGCTGGGCGAGGAGGCGGCGAAACTGCGGGAGGCCGAGCGTCGGAGACAGAGCGAGGTTGAATCTCTCCGCGGGGACGCGGCCAAGCTGAAGGATCTGCTGAAGGATTCCGTCGAGACCAGCGACAAAATCGTCCAGGAGGCCAAGGCGCGCGAGCTTGAGCATGAACAGCTGGTGAGCGGCTTGGTCAAGGAGGTTGAGGGCGTAAACGAGCTGATCCTCGGTAAGTGAGATCTCCTTTCTCCTTGGTTTCTTGCTTTAGGTCTTCTACCCGGCCTTACCGATTTGAAGTGCAGGCCTCTATCCTGAGGTGGATGCGCAACTCCAACAAGATGCTGCCTCGGCCCGCTCTCGGCCAGAGACCTCTGGTGCCGCTGCTGGGTCTTCTCCGACTACCGCCTCCCGTCTTCTGCGACTCGGCCAGGAATTCAAGCGGCTGAAGGAGGCGGCAGAAGGCGTGCTTGAGAATCTGTGGCCGGACACTCCCTTGCCGGCTACTCTCCACGACCTATGCGCCCGGCTCGAAGGAGCGCCTGCCGGCATCAACGATCAAGTGGAGATGGCGGCACGCGGAGGCACCGACATGGCCCTGGCCGTGGTGAAGTCCTGGTACCCTGGCGTGCAGACGAGCAGGCTGATGGACGGCTTCCGCGACGGTACATCCTTCGTGGACCTGCGTCCAGAAATTGCCGCGGCCTCCGAGCGGATTGCCGAGGCAGTTGACTTGACAACGCTGGTGCCAGCCGAGCCGTCATCGATGCCGAAGCCGACTGAAGATGCTGGAGCCGGCGACGCTGCTGCCGCTACTGACGCTGCTGCCGTCTGATTCGCTTGCCTCCCCGGTATGCCGGGTGTAATTGTTATTCTGTGCCGTCAACTGTCCTGCCACATTAACCATTTTGTTGTCTTGGACACCTTTGAAGGTCATTATGTAAAAATTTGCTATTCTGCTTCCTGCCATGGTCTGTTATCGTGAGTGTCGTTTCCTCTGTGACTGCTGGGCCTTTGTGCTATAATTCGTGCTTGTTTTTGGTGGTGATTATCACCATCCCTAGCCCCCGAATTTTGGGCCGGTTTGAGCATCAATCCGGGTCGAAATTTCACGTTTCCTGCTTATCGCTTATCTTCTGTCGTCGTTATATCGTGCAGCCCCCGAGTCCATGACTTGGGGTGATTTAGATATACGTCCGGGTCTGCGGAGCCGGCTTGCCGGCTGCGCAGCCCCCGGGAATCTTTTGCCGGCTGACGGCTTCGCAGCCCCCGAGTCCATGACTCGGGGTGATTTTTATATTCGTCCGGGTCTGGGCAGCCGCCTTGGCGGGTGCGCAGCCCCCGGGTATCTTTTGCCGGCTAGCGGCTTCGCAGCCCCCGAGTCCGTGACTCGGGGTGGTTTTTATATATTCTTCCGGGTCTGGGCAGCCGCCTTGGCGGGTGCGCAGCCCCCGGGTATGTTTTGCCGGCTAACGGCTTCGCAGCCCCCGAGTCCGTGACTCGGGGTGATTTTTATATGTTCGTCCGGGTCTGGGCAGCCGGCTTGGCGGGTGCGCAGCCCCCGGGTATGTTTTGCCGGCTAACGGCTTCGCAGCCCCCGAGTCCATGACTCGGGGTGATTTTTATATGTTCGTCCGGGTCTGGGCAGCCGACTTGGCGGGTGCGCAGCCCCCGGGTATCTTTTGCCGGCTTGGCCTTGCCTCCTTGGCTTCTGTGCGTGGACCCGGTTACAGTTACTGAAGGGTCCCGTCAACTGGGTTTCGTTGCCACGTGTAGATCGTGGGATCGTGGGCGACGGTTGGGTCTCCCACGTTGTCCCTTGTTTGTGCTATAAATCTTGACCGTTTTCTTTCTCCTCCTTCACTCGCGCTTCTTCACTCCCTCTTCGCCTTCCTCGACTTGTTTCCTTGCGCTTCTCCGTCATGGTGAAGTCCGAGCCCATGGACGCTGCCGCTGAGGAGACCGTCGCTGCTCCTCCAGCGAAACGTCCTCGCGGTCGTCCCCCCAAGAGCGGCGGCCGAGGGCGGGGGAAGCGGTCGCCTCCGCTGCCGCCGGTAGCATTGCTGCCGCGTCAAGGGCGGCGGCCGTGCTGGCGTGAGGAGTGCGGGTGCCCGCCGGTGGCGGCATCAGCATCGTCGCCGGTCGTGGCAAGCAACTCCTCGTTCTTGACGGCACGTCGAGCGAGGAGGAAGCCACCCCTGTTCTTTCCACCTCCGGGCTTTGACCCGATTTCCGAAATACGCTCCGTCTGCTGTCGCCGGTGGCGAGGAAGAGAGCACGGAGCTGTCTTCCGCCTCCTCCGACTCGCTGGAGAACCTGCGGCGCCCGGCTTGGGGTGTGTTCCCCATCGGGAGTTTCCTCCTGATCCTGCACTCGCCGGTTACTGGGCCGGTGCAGAGGCTTCCCGACGCCCTCCGCCGACGCACTGCCAGGCGCTGGCCACTTCAAGTTCAAGCTCTTCCGTGAGGGTGCCTCCCAGGGTCCGTGGATGCCAACCGTCCGGTTCACCTCCCAGGCGGTTGGCAATGCTGTTGTCAACCGGGTGGAGTTCGTCAGGGGCTGGGGACGAGTTCGCCGACTTCTACGAGCTCGAAGCCGGCTTCATCCTCTGCTTCCGCCTCCGACGTGACAAGGGCGTCTTCTTCGTGAAGGTGTTCGACGGCACCCTCTGCATCAAGCATTGGGCCGGCAAGAAGATAGGCGGATCCGGGAAGGCGACGGTTGCCGCTTAGGGAGCTCTGCCGGCTCGACCTTGTAGTTGCGCGGGGAAGGTCCGCCTGTGGACCTCCCTCTTTTGCTTTGTTGTTTAGCCTTCATCTGTAATGCCTCGCCCTTTATGTTTAATGCTATTGCTCTTGTTCCTGTACTTTGTTCTTACGCAATTTTCATTTCCTGTTTGTCGTGCCTGTGTCCGGCTTGGGCTCTCGAAGCCGGTTGGCGGCGTTTCCCGCGTGAAATGAAATGACGAAGCGATTAGTTTGCTGTTATGATCATGGAGTATACTTTTACTGTTATCAATTTCACATTTCACACGCGCTGTAGCCTTTCCCGTCGCCGTTCGTGTGCACTTCACCGTCTAGCGGGATCATGCACACTACTACAACGCTAGGATCCGGTTTGTTAGGCCAGAGTTTTCTCAGCCGGTAACGACTTCTATTTCTTACGTCTTTCGCATACACTCCGCCTCCAGCTTATTCTCTTGCCGGCCTTAACCGATCGAGAGTTAGCCGTTTAGCGTTGTGTAGTTAATCATCCGTAATCGGAGAAGCGGTTGCCGACTGCCGGCTTGGCCGAGTTTGCCAGAAGAACGTTATTTCAGCCGGCAGGACTTCCCTTTATGCGTTTTTCACGTTGTGGCCCCCTCCAGCTTGTTCTCTTGCCGGCCTTAACCGGATTCAAAGAGTTAGCCGTTTAGGGGTTAGTCACGCTACACGGCCGCTAAAGGCAAGCTTGCCGGCTGCCGGAGCCGGTTAGAAAATGCAGAAAAAGTTGCGAAAAACTGCTCATGTGTTCATCATTCTCGTTTTTTTATTGATAGCATAGGTGATACATACATTGTACTTTCTCAAGTGTAGAATCGACGCAAGAGTGCCGCGTTCCATGGCCTTTCCGTTTCATCGCCTTCCTTGTCCATCGTGTCCTTCTTGTGCTCGCGGGCGTCGATGAGGTAGTAGGCATCGTTGATGAGCGCTTTGCTGACGATGAATGGTCCTTCCCACGGATGACAACTTGTGCATGTTTTTGGTGTCTGGATGAGCCGGAGCACGAGGTCGCCTTCACGAAAGTGGACGTTCTTGATGCGCCGACTGTGGTAGTTGCGTAGCTGTTGCTGGTACATCGCCGACCTTGATTCGGCAAGCTGGCGTGCTTCCTCGAGCAGGTCCATTCCGTCTTCGTAGGCTTGCTTAGCTTGCGCTTCCGTGTACAGCACGATCCGGGGTGCGTCGTGCTCGATGTCCGTTGGCATGACGGCTTCCGCCCCATGGACGAGGAAGAAGGGGGTGAAGCCGGTTGAGCGATTCGGCGTCGTCCTTAGGCTCCAGAGGACGGAAGGTAACTCTTCTTCCCACGCGCCGGCTGCCCGCTCGAGCGGTTCGAGCAGCCGAGGCTTGATGCCGGATAGGATGAGGCCGTTTGCTCGCTCGACTTGCCCGTTCGACTGCGGGTGTGCGACGGAGGCCACGTCGAGCCGGATGCCGGTCCTGCCGCAGAACTTGGCGAATTCTCCCTTGACGAAGTTTGTCCCGTTGTCCGTGATGATGCTGTTGGGGTAGCCGAAGCGGTAGATGATGCTTTTGAAGAACTTGACTGCTGGGTCCATCCAGTTTCTTGATCGGCTTGGCTTCAATCCATTTCGTGAACTTGTCGACCGCTACCAGCAGGTGTGTCATGCCTCCACTGGATCTCCTCAGTGGTCCAACCATGTCGAGCCCCAGACGGCAAACGGCCAGGTGATAGGAATTGTCTTGAGTGCTGAAGCCGGCGTGTGCTTCTGCGTTGCAATCGTTGGCAGCCGTTGCAGAGTCGGACCAGCTGGTTCGCGTCCGCCAGCGCAGTCGGCCAGTAGAAACCCGTGCCTGAACGCCTTAGCCACAATTGCCCTTGAGGATGCGTGATGGCCGCATTCGCCTTGATGGATCTCCTTGAGGATCCTGTTTCCTTCTTCTTGGCTCACGCAACGTTGGAACATTCCGGATACGCTGCGCTTGTATAGCTCGTTGTTGATGATGGTGTAAGCACTTGCCCGGCGTTTGATTTGCCTGGCGATGAGCTCGTCCGCCGGGAGCNAACCATGTCGAGCCCCCAGACGGCAAACGGCCAGGTGATAGGAATCGTCTTGAGTGCTGAAGCCGGCGTGTGCTTCTGCGTTGCAAATCGTTGGCAGCCGTTGCAGAGAGTCGGACCAGTTGGTTTGCGTCCGCCAGCGCAGTCGGCCAGTAGAACCCGTGCCTGAACGCCTATTAGCCAACAATTGCCCTTGAAGATGCGTGATGGCCGCATTCGCCTTGATGGCTCTCCTTAGAGGATCCATGTTTCCTTCTTCTTGGCTCACGCAGCATTGGAACATTCCGGATACGCTGCGCTTGGTATAGCTCGTTGTTGATGATGGTGTAAGCACTTGCCCGGCGTTTGATTTGCCTGGCGATGAGCTCGTCCGCCGGGAGCTCGTTGTTGGCGAGGTAGGCGAGGAAGGGTTGTGGGTCCATGGTGGAGCCGCTTCGATGACGAGGACCTCGAGGGCTCCGTCTCGCCTGGAGCCGGCCCAGCCGACTCCGTGTCTGGCGGCATCCGGATGGAATCGGAGCCGGGACACGGCGTGATGGATGGTTTGTAGAGCTTCTCGAGGGCGACGCCGGGTGGGATTTCTTCGCGAAGAGAGCCAATGTTTGCCAGGGTGTCGGCCGCCTCGTTGTTGGAGCGGTGGATGTGGTGGAACTCGCATCCTTCGAAGTATCCCGCGAGCTGCTGGACGAAGAAGCGGTAGGCGGCCATGTTGGGGTCCTTGGCGTCCCAATGACTAGTGGTCTGCTGGACCACCAAGTCGGAGTCGCCGTAGCAGAGGATTCGCTTGATGTTCATGGCCTTGGCGAGCTTGAGGCCGTGTGCGAGGGCTTCATACTCGGCTACGTTGTTGGACGCCGTGAAGTGGATCTGTAGAACGTATTCGAGTCGGCCCCCCTTGGGTGAGGTGAGGACGATTCCGGCGCCGAGTCCCCAGTATCTTTTGGATCCATCGAAGTGCATGAGCCAATGCTCGCCGGAGCCGGGTGGCGGCGGTATGTGATCCGTCTCCGTCCAGTCGGCGAGAAAGTCTGCCAGCTCCTGCGACTTGATCGCTGTTCTCTTGTCGTACTCGACTCCGTGCGCCG
This sequence comes from Puccinellia tenuiflora, assembly GCA_012064385.1. Classification (NCBI taxonomy): domain Eukaryota; kingdom Viridiplantae; phylum Streptophyta; class Magnoliopsida; order Poales; family Poaceae; genus Puccinellia; species Puccinellia tenuiflora. The sequence goes on from QRDG01002284.1 coordinate 21,328, forward strand.
TCAGGTTGATCGCCCATTTCGCAACTCTGCCGGTTGCATCCTTGTTGCCTATGATCTCGGCAAGCGGCGCGTCGCTTATCACTTTGATTGGGTGTTCTTGAAAGTAATGCTTCAGCTTCTTCGTTGCCATGTACACGCCGTATACGAGCTTCTGGTAGTGCGGGTAGTTTTGCTTTGACTGCGAGAGCACCTCGCTGAGGTAGTAGACTGGCCGCTGAACCGGCCGCTGCTTGCCGGGTTCGTCTCGTTCCACCACTAGGACCACGCTGACGACTCGGTTGGAGGCGGCGATGTACATGAGCATGGGCTCCTTTGGAGTCGGAGGTGCTAGGACTGGGGTGGTGGTCATTGCTCGCTTGAGTTCCTTGAAGGCGGCGTCGGCCGCGTCGCTCCAGACGAACTTGTCCGTTTTCTTCAGTAAGTGGTAGAGCGGGAGAGCCTTCTCCCCAAGCCGGCTGATGAAACGGCTAAGAGAAGCTAGGCACCCGGCGAACTTCTGGATGTCCTTGACGCTTCTTGGTTGTCGCATGTTGTCGATGGCGGCGATTTTCTCCGGGTTGGCTTCGATCCCTCGTGCCGACACAAGGTAGCCGAGTAGCTGTCCGGCTGGAACGCCGAACACGCATTTCTCCGGGTTGAGCTTCATCTGGAAGCGGCGGAGGTTGTCGAAGGTTTCCTTGAGGTCGAGGAGGAGGGTGTGCTTCTCCTTGGTCTTGATGACGACGTCGTCGACGTAGGCGTGCGCGTTGCGACCGATTTGGTCGTGCAGGCATTTCTGCATGCAGCGCTGGTATGTTGCTCCCGCGTTCTTCAAGCCGAACGGCATGGTGGTGTAGCAGTACGGGCCGTATGGGGTGATGAAGGCGGTCTTGAGCTGGTCGTCCGGATTCAGCGGAATTTGGTGGTAGCCGGAGTAGGCGTCGAGGAGGGAGAGGAGGTCGCAGCCGGCCGTGGAGTCGATCACTTGGTCGATGCGCGGCAATGCGAAGGGGTCTTTAGGGCAAGCCTTGTTGAGGTGGGTGTAGTCGATACACATCCGCCATTTCTTGTTCTTCTTTTCCACCATCACCGGATTGGCTAGCCACTCCGTGTGTTGCACTTCTTTGATGAATCCGGCCGCGAGTAGCCGGGCTATTTCTTCTCCTATGAGCTGCCTTCTTCCTTCCGCGAAACGTCGCAGGGACTGTTTTACCGGCTTGGCATCTGGCCGGACGTGAAGAGAGTGCTCGGCGAGTTCCCTCGGCACACCAGGCATGTCCTTGGGGGACCACGCGAAGATGTCCCGGTTCTCACGGAGGAACTCGACGAGCGCGCTTTCCTATTTGGGGTCCAGGCTCGCCCCCACGGAGACGAACTTGGACTTGTCGTTGTCGTCGAAGCAGATCTTCTTTGTGTCCCGGGCCGCCTGGAAGTTCGACTCGCCAGCCGGCTTAGCCGACTCTGGGATCTCCAGTTTTTCCTCGCTAGCCTTGCGCTTGAATTGCTTCATCTCCTCATTGCAGACCATGGTCTCGGCCACCTTTGCGCTGTCGGAGGCGCATGCGATGGAGCGTTTGTAATCTCCGGCGACGGTGATGATCCCGCGTGGGCCTGGTAGCTTCATCTTGAGGTAAGCGTAGTGGGGTACCGCCATGAACTTGGCGAGCGCCGGCCGCCCGAGGATGGCGTGGTAGGCGCTGGAGTGGTCGACCACCTCGAAGGAGATGGTCTCGCGGCGATGGTTGCTCTTGGTGCCGAATAGGACGTCCAGCCGGATGAGGCCCATGGACGATCCGGCTCGCCCCGGCACGATACCGTGGAAGACCGTCCGGCTCGGCGTCAAGCTGGACTCGGAGACGCCCAGCTTCTCCAACGTGTCGCGGTAGAGGATGTTGATGCTGCTACCCCCGTCGATGAGGACGCGCGAGAAGGTGCAAGCGCGCTTGGTGGGGGAGATGATCATGGGCTCCAGGACTAGAGCATAGCCGCCTGGGTTGGGCATCAGTTCCGGGTGGTCACGGCGATCCCACGTGATCGGCTCCTGCGACCAGTTGAGATACTGGGGGACAGGTGGAACCACCGCGTTCACTTCCTTGAACCGCTCGCGCCGGCTTCGCTTGTCGTCGCGCTCGCTGACGAATACGATGTAGGCGGCATCCGGATTCTGGTAGCCGTCTGGACCCCTTGGAGGCGGAGCCGGAAGGCGCTCCCTTTCTTCTTCGCGTTGGCGATCGTCTCGATCCCTGTCTTCGCGTCGTCTGTCGTCGCGTCCTCGATCGTCTCGTCCGGCTTCATCCCGAGGCGGGTTTCGCCGCTCGTACGGTGGCGGCCTTGGGCGTCCGAGGGTGCATTGCCTGACGGTGTGGTTTGCTGGCCGGTCGCCATGGTTCCGGCACGGTTGATCGAGCATGTAGTCGTAGTTGTTCCTCGCCCTTGTCCGGCGCATGTCGCCGCTTGTCCTCATGCGGCGGTTGTCGAAGCCTCCTGCCGGCCTTCCTCGGTCGTGGCGACGACCTTGGACTCGACACGGTCGTCTGCAGTCTTGCGCTTGCCGGCCGCGTCGGAGTCACGCCGGGTCGATTTTCCTCCGTCTTGGTTCTCCGTCCGGCTGCGGCGTGCAGCCGGCTCCGTCGTGATGATTCGTCCGGCTTCGTCGAGTCGGATCGGGTTGGTCATGCCCGCGTCGGCGGTGGCGTACTCGTCGGCGATTGCCATGAGCTCTGCCATGGTCTTCGGGCTCTTCCTCAGGAGCCGGTGCTTGAGCAGCGTCTGATCTCGGCACCCTTGGATGAAGTACTGGACGGCCTGGAGCTCGAGTACTCCCTCGCAGGAGTTGCGAAGGCTTGTCCACCGGGTGAGGTAGGCTCGGTCCGACTCGCCGTCCTTCTGCTTACACAGCGCGAGCAGCTGTGCGTTGCCAGGGCGCAAGTAGGTGCCGGTGAAATTGCGGTTGAACACTTCCTCGAAGTCCAGCCAGCTGTTGACGCTCTCCTTCGGAAGGCTGTTGAGCCAGGTCCGTGCCGATCCCTAGAGCATGAGTGGCACGTAGCGCACGGCCACCCGCTTGTTGCCGCCTGCGATGTTGACCGCTGTGACGTAGTCGGCGAGCCAGTCTTCCGGCTTCGCGGTGCCGTTGTACTTGGGTGTGTCCCTGGGGAGAGTGAATCCCTTTGGGAATCGCTCGCTCCGGATGCGGGGTCCGAAACAGCGATGAGCAGCGATGTCCTCTTCCTCGATGATGCTTGACAGCTTGAGCACGTCGATGCGGTGGCGTGCGTCGTCGCTGGTTTCAGGTCCTAGCGGCCCCAGGCGTTCGTCGATGGTGACCTTGTGGCCGACTCGCTCCTTGACGTTCCGTCCGGCTCGAGGCTCGCTCCGGTTGCCGTCTTCGCGTCGTCCAGCCGGATCACGGCCGTGATCACGAGGATGCGAGCTCGCGCTCCCCTCGCGATGAACTCGTGGTTGCTTGTCCTTCGCCCTTCCGCGGCTCGTGGACGACGCCTCTGCACCTTGCTTGAACTTGCCGGCTGCATCGTAGCCTGGAGGCGACTCATGGTGCCCCTTGCTCGCCGTTGCCTCCGTTTCTCGCTGCTGCCGGTTGGCCGTGTTGATGAGTTGCCGCACCCGGCGCATTTGTTGATGTAGTTCTTCGCCTTGGAGATAGGGTAGCTCGGCGGCTGCTGCTTCCGCCGCCCTCATGTTTTGCGTAGGACAACTGTACTCGGGGAAGCTGAGGTCGGTGAGCTCATGCGCCTGGCCGGCTCGGTTCATGGCGCCACCAAGGTCTCCTCCTTTGCGCCTGACTTCATTCAGCTTCTCCGCGTTGCGGTCCGCCTGCTCGATGCCGTGTGCAGAATTGTACTCGCGAATTGTGGCGCTGAGCCGGCGCTGCGTCGACGCGAGGTTTAGTGCCTCGTCGTAGATCTGCTGCCGCATCCTCTCGAGTTCAGCCGCCGCCTTGACTGGATCAGCACTCGGCGCGATGGGGGTGCTTAGCAGCTCGAAGTCGGCCTCCAGGTTGCGCTGGTAGCGCGAAGGTTCGCCAGCTTCATGAACGGTGGTGGTGACGGGGCCTCCTGCCGCCGCGTGCTCGACCATGTGCACCTCGGCGTAGACGTTGAGCTTGGCGACGTCGCGGTCCGCGTCGCCGGAGTCGAGGTAGCCGAAGGCGGAGTCGTCGTTGCAGGTGCTGGCGTCGAAGATCGAAGGAGCCAAGCTCGAGTAGACCACCTCCGGGTACTCCTGAGCGGCGACGGCGACGTAGACGTGGAAATCGCCAAGGGTGACGACCGCTCCTCCGCTGGCGACGTCCACGTCGGCGAAGCTGTTGGTGTTGTCGAGGACGCAGCTGACGGAGCCGATGGAGAGCACGAGGCCGGAGACGATCCGCCGACCATCCACAGTCCGGGATCCCGCACAGAACGTGACTCCGTTCGCCGCGAGCCCCACGGTGGGCGCCAAATGTCGTGGTGGGTAGCACGGCATATCCATCAAAGACGGAAAAGAGTGTGGGGCAGGCGACGATCGGATGCTCGCGCGGGATTGGGCAACAAACATGCAAACACACGTCGGTTACCCAGGTTCGGGGCCCTCCTTGTGGAGGTAACACCCCTACGTCCTGCTCTTCTTGTTCTTATTGATTGATCACGAATCGAGCTACAAAGGTTGCTCCTGGAGCTGTATGGCGGTGGTGCCGGCTAGAGATGTCCAGCCGGCTAGAGGTGGAAGACGATGATCTACGTATCTCTGTGTCCTCTTCGCTTGCCTCGCGCAGGAGGCCCATGCACGCCTTATATAGGCAGCATCTAGGGTTTTGGGTTACAAGGAGATTACACGATTGCCCCTATGACATCACTACTCTGGAGCCGGCTGGAGCTATATCATCATTACATTGTAGCTGTAACGCCCGACAGGGGCTGGACGATCTGGGCCCACTGGTACGGACCGGTCGGTTGGTAGAGGCCGGCTGCCCTAGCCGGCCGTCCGCCTCCGGGTAGAGGAAACAGCTTGCTTTATCCGGCGGGCTTCAGGCGGCACGCTGTAGCCGGCCCTTGTAGTTTTTGAAGAAATGGACCTCTTAGGGATATCCGGGGTTCATATCCCCGACACACCTCGTTGTTGATTTCAAAGTCCTACTGGTTCGATAAACCTCGGTTCTTTAAAAGAGGGAAAACTGCTACTAGCTACAATTCCGCCTTCGCTTGGGGCACCATCCAACTTATCAATATCTACCATCAGTCCACCCTGGGCCGCGGGTGGGACCCGCCCCTGGCCCCTGTGGCCCCCCTCCGGCTCCCCTTTGACCTAGAAACATCGGGGGGTATCGACAAATAATTTTTCCGCCGCCTCCACGAGGCGGAAACCAGACAGAGAGAAGAAGAGCTCCGGCAGGGAGAAAACTGTCGGGGAATTTCCCTCCCGGAGGGGGGAGATCACCGCCATCGTCATCGCCATCACGCCGGGCATCATCAACATCATCTCCACCATCAGCACCATCATCATCGCCGCCAGCCCATCTCATCTCGCTGGAACAATTATCATTGTGTTGCTATTAGTCCGAATCGTATCCCGGGCGTTGATTACCAATTGTAGTTGATGTTTGAGAGTTTTATCGGTGAATTATCATTACAATCAGATTGTTGACCATATTCATATCACCTTTGATCATGATCTATATGATGTCTTGTGAGTAGTTGTTTGGTTCTTGAGGACATGGGGAAAGTCTAGTTGCTAGTAATTGCATAATGTTGAGTAATATTTAATGGTTTGATTATATGTTGTGGTGTTATTCCTCTAGTGGTATCGTGTGAATGTCGACTACATGATACTTCACCTTTCAAAGGGCCTAGGGGAATGCATGGTGTGTTTAGTTTGCCTATGGTAGGGTTGCAGGAGTGACAGAAACCTAAACCCCAATTCGCGAACTAGTGCACTAGGGAGTGTAGGGTCTCGGAGTTGAAGGCTATATATGGTTAGGTTTTATCTTAATTACATTCTTGTAGTTGCAGATGCTTGCAAGGGGTTTAATCACAAGTATGTATTTGTTCAAGTAAGGGCGGTGCATTAGCATAGGTCCACCCACACAGCACTTTATCATAACATTGAAGATTAATCACCGGCGTGCAATGAAAATGACTAGGCAGAAGTTCCCATATGTCCTCGAGAACGTTTTAATCATCATAAGTAACACAACTGGCCTGTCCTTTGAGCTTAAAAGGATTGGGCTATTTGCTGCAACTATTGTAGCACTCTTTTATTTACTTGTGCTTTATTTGTTCTTTATATCAAAACTCCAAAATTATTTCTCTTTTAGTGCTTGCAGTAAAACCTTGCTGAAATCTACTTGTCAACACCTTCTGCTCCTCGTTGGGTTCGACACTCTTACTTATTGAAAGGACTACGATAGATCCCCTATACTTGTGGGTCATCACAGACTTGCAGGTATCTCTTTGGGTCCCCAATGCCCTCCTATACACTCCTTGTTGTTTGCAGATGACCTATTGGTGTGTGGTGCAGCACCAAAGCAGGAAGCTGAATCCATCCTTCAAATCTTAAATCATTTTTGTTCTCTTTCAGGACAAGTCCCAAATTGGGCAAAGTCAGGAATTATGTTTAGTAATGATGCATCCACTTTTCCAAGCACTTTGCCTCATAGTTTGCTCCGGGATCCTTCCATATTTGAATAAAACTGCTGATACTGATGCTGTTTTTAGCAAAGTCTCTCCTCTGGCTATTTTTGCAAGAAATAAAATCGGGGAAAATACCACGTCATTTTTTATGGAAAAGAAGCACGTTGGACAAAAAGATGGACATGAGGGGGTGCCGGAGGGCCAAAAGGGGTGGCCCCACGCGGCCCCTGTACCTGGCCGTGTGGGCCCCCCCAAATGGGCCTCGGGCACCGTCTCGCCTCCGGTCTTCGACGTACCCCTTTATATACGAGAAAAAAACGCTTGCCCTAGGGGGAGGGGAGCTTTCGCGAAACACACCACCGCCACCACCACGTTCTTCGTTTCGGGGACAGATTGATCCAGGATTTCTCCTCCGGTGGAGGGATCCGGAGGCCGTCTTCACCGCCATATTCACCGCCTTCATCTCCATCAACCATGAGCTCTTTCTCCATCACCATGTGTGAGTAGTTTGATGTAGGCATGTGAGGTGGATGGGGATTGGATGAGATTGACCATGTAATGCTACCCGTTGTTCGATAATCTTAGGGTTTATCTTGAGGATGCTTTTGTATTGTGTTGGTGCACATATGCTATGTTTAATGCTTGCTACTAGGGCCCGAGTGGCATGATTTCAGTACTAAACTTATTTGCTTCATCATATAATTGAGTTTGGTATTTACCTGCAAAGTGTATTACCTGCTATTATATTGAACCTGTGAACCCTAAAAGTGACATATAGGGAAAACAAGGGGAGATGTTCTAGTTTGAGGATCCTATGTGTTCATGGAGTGTTAATGCATTGTCCCGGTCTACGTGAAACGGTAGACCTTAATTACATGTAGTTCCAAGTTGGCCCCGGTGAAATGGGCAGGTAGGGCAATAGATGTTGCGCAAATTCTCTTTGTTAGTACGCACAACTATTTAAGAAACACATAGCTACATATATCGGAGTTAGAGAAAAGCCCCATTGCTAGCTTTACTTTATTATATGATAAATCTCATTCATGCAACGCCCCGCTATCACCTCATGCCTACGTTTTAAATCTCTGAGTTACACTTTCACTTTTCTGGTGAAAACTGGGAAATCCTTGTTACTATTGTTGTTTTATTTCTGCTCGCTTGAATCCTTTACTGCCATCACTACTACTGCTGCAAGTTATTGATATACAGGTGTGGTTGAGAGTGACGCCTCAATTGCTAAGGTCTTATTGATATTCTTGTGTTCCCATCGCGTCGAACTATAAATTTGGGTAATACTTCCCAACGAAGACTTCATCGATCCCCTATACTTGTGGGCATCAAGACGTTTTCTGGTGCCGTTGCCGGGGAACCTAGCTTTATTGGTAAGACAACTTGATATCATTTATTTGCTTCATTTGCTTGTTCCTAACCATGGGAAAGGAAAAGACCACTCCGAAGGAAATTAGGCCTTCAACTACTCGTGCATGTAACAATTTGCCAAGTAGGCCAAACTTTTCACCTGATGCTGCTTCTGCTGTTGTTCCTAAGAAAAAGGGAAAAATTGTTTCTAGTTCACCATTGTCTAAAATGTCTACTAGTAATGAAAGTGATTTAACATGTGGTAGCATAGACAAAGAAGTGGCACTTGAAACACCTAAAATTCCTGAAATATCTGAGATAACTGAAACACCTGAGAATCCTGAATCTTCTATTTATAAAAATGTGGAATCTGAGCTAGAAGATAGGGAATATTGTGATGATATGGAAACTTCTTCTAAGAAAGAGGATGCTATTATTAAGGCTTTCATGAGTCCAGATTATGATGAAATGGATAAACTTGCTAGCTATATAAATTCTCCTCTTGATGACTATTTTTGTGTTACTGATAAAATGAATGGTCCAGCTATTAAAATTAATGATAAAGACTATGAGTTTAACGTTGATCCTGAAGTGATTGGAAGGGCTGAGAAGTCTAAATTTTATGGGAGAGAGGATGAGTTTCCTTTCGATCACATTGCTGATTTGCATGATTTATCTGTGTTATTTGGGAAAGATGAAATTAACCAACGCTACTATTTCTTAAAATTGTTTCCTTTTTCCTTGGGAGGAAGTGCTAAAACTTGGTATAATTGTTTAGAACCTGGATGTATTACTAGCAAGGAAGAATGTTTGCGGATGTTCTTTAATAAGTACTTCCCTGCTAATCAAATTCATGCTCTAACCCTTGAGATTAGTAATTTTTCACAGAAAGAGAAGGAGGATTTACCCCAAGCTTGGGGGAGGTATGATAAGATGGTTAGGAAATGTCCTACCCATGGCTTCAAAGATAATGAAATACTTGATATATTTTACAATGGACTAACTGAAAACACCAGAGGCTATCTTGATAGTATTGCAGGTAATGTTTTCAGGGAAAGGACCGTTGATAAAGCAATTGAGTTATTGCAAACTATCTCAAAGAATTATGATGACTGGAATACTGATGAGATATTTCCGGAGAAGAAAGGAGGTATACTCAAACTGGACAAAGAGGCAATGAAAGAAGCCTCAAAGGACATTAAAGAGAAGGGAATTAAAACTTCTCATCTCAAGGAATTATCTGAAATGGGTGTCAAACTTCCTAATGATCAACCATGTTTCCCTATCCCGGTCAATGTTATTAGCACCACAAAAGGTAATGAAAAGGTAACATCTTTTACTGAAGTATCATATGAGAATGATTTTGCTTATCGTCATGATCCCGAAGAGCATAATATTAGAATGATGATCATGGAAAACTCTCACAAAATTAAATTTCTTCGTGAAAGTTTGCATGCTAATGTGGGAGAGGTAAAAAGAATTGTTAAACATTGTGAGATGATGAATAATCAAGTACAACAAATGATTTCTCTTCAAAATCAATTGTATGAAAAGCTTAATGTGAAGAAACAGGTTGGTGGAGTTAATACTAGGGGAGGTGCAAGTACTCAGGACCCTGACTATCCTGAAGACCATCCCAAGAGGAAAGAGCAAGAAGCTCGAAAGAAAAACTTTCTGCAGGCAAATCTCCCAATGAAAACCAAGATAAAGATGATTCTGAAGAACAAGATAATGATATCTCTATTTCTGATGCTGAGACTGAAGATAACAATAATGAAGAGGAGGAATCATCCTCACCCGAAGAAGAACCACAAAGAGATGAAAATGTTGAAGAACCTGAAGCTGCTGGGAAGGAAGACCCTCAACCATCTACTGAGAAGAACAAGAGGAAAAACCATCCAAATCCACAAAAAGGTAAAGAGAGGGATCCATGGGTACAAAGACCCATACCATATCCTCAAGAGGTAATGAAAACTTTGGATGACACTAGATTTGAGAAGTTCTTTGAGTTGATTAAATCTTTATATTTGCAAATTCCTCTTGTTGATGCTATTAAAATTCCTCCTTATTCAAAATACATGAAAGATATTGTCACTAATAAAAGAAAGATTTCTACTGATGCTATTACTGCCATGCTTGCTGATTACTCCTTCAAAGGGAAAGTGCCTGAAAAACGTGGAGACGGTATTCCAACTATTCCTTGTCAAATTAAAGAAACCTATGTGAGATATGCACTATGTGATTTGGGGGCTGGTGTTAGTGACTTAGTGTCATGCCTTTTTCTTTGTATAAGAAACTTGACTTAAACAAATTGGTTCCAACTGAAGTTTCATTGCAAATGGCTGATAAATCAACTGCTATACCTATTGGAATATGTGAGGATGTACCTATTTCTGTTGCTAATGTGTTAATCCCTACAGACTTTGTTGTATTAGACATGCCTGAGGATGATAACTTGTCTATTATCCTTGGTAGAACTTTCTTAAACACTGCAGGGGCTGTGATAGATTGCACTGAAAGCAAAGTGACATTCAATGTTAAAGGAAAGGAGCACACTATCTATTTCCCCAAGAAGAAAGTTGTTACAATGGTAAACCAAATGGTGAATTGTATTAAAAGAAATACTCTTATAGTTGGAAGTATTGAAATTCCCTTACCACCTCCTGAACCAAAATATGCTACCATAATGATTGGAACTATTCCAATCAAATATGAGGTAACTTGAACCTCTTCTTCACATATAAAAATAAAGATCATGTGTTATATCCTCTACATATTATTAATGAGACATGATCAACCTCATTATTAATGTGGAAATGATGCAAACTTGATCCCTATAAAGATTGCTTGCATTTTTTATTTTATATACTCAAGAATTCTTAGAATATTTGCTTGGGCATATTTATTTCAAAGTGCAGAAATTTCAGAAATCTAGTTTTGAAAAGTCTCTGTAGAAAATTTTCTCGAAAAATTTCAGAAAAATTCAGAGGTAAGTTATTTTCTCGGGAGAGCTCACAGCCAAAAGAGGGACACCAGAGGGCCACCAGGGGCCAAAAGAAGGTGCCCCACGCGGCCACTGTACCTGGCCGCGTGGGACCCCCCATTTTGGTCCACAGGTGGAGTTAGGTGTGGAGTCGGAGCTCATCTCCTTCCTCTCGACAGAAAACCAGCTCCAGGTATTTTCTCCAAAAATTTTCGTGCTCTCTTGCTGCTCTCCTTGGATCTCCAAGTTTAGAGCAGCTTTCTCGAATCTGTTTGGTGGGATTACTCCTAGGTATGTGACTTCTCCACTCATCTAATTGGACAGACTTCATACTACATACATAATCTGACTACATAACCCCTTTACGAAAATTCGATTTGGAACATGGGTCTAGATGAACCCTTTATCTGGACCGACCATTGGTGCTAAGATTGGAGATCTTCTTTGTATTTGCAGGTGTATTTCATAGTAGGTAGTGATTTATGAACAGTGTCTGAACCCACCACCTGCAAGCATTTAAGTCCCAGGTCTGTCCAGGTTTCCCGTTGGTCGTGACGGTACAAACGGATGCTGGCCAGTCTAGGCGCACGCCGATAGTCACCACAGCTGGGTGCCGCTTCCTGCCGTTTCTTGACGCCGCCGCTGGTCCGGCGAGACCGTCAATTTGCAGGAGGCGCTCCGTGGCTCCGGTTCATGTTCGTCATCTACCATGTCGCCTTCGACGCCGAGAGCTCGATGCTTCTACGTTGGGCAGAGTGACCCCGGCACCAGGCACAAGATCTTTTCACCATTCGAAACGGCCATCGAGCGTCAACATCTCTAATGTTGTCGCTGTCCACAGTTCTACACCGATTAGTCACGTACGCAAGCAAAACACTTGTACTAGATACAGATTAACACACGAGACGGAGTTTTGTGAAGCTGCTTACGTCTCTTATTTATCTCGTGCAGAGAACATATTGCAACGGGATTACATCCAGCCAGGCTAGCTAAATCGACCGAAAACTACGACACAATTCGCACCAATAGCGCTATGCCGTCGTCCCATGTTTTGGCAGTTGGCTTTACGTACGAGTGCGAAAAACGTGAACATGTAGTACACCGCAGGCATGATACACGGTGCATGCAACGTGACACAGAGGTGCAAGTGATTTCGTTACTATCACGAGAGCAAGAGCAAGAGCAAATTTGCATGCACACTACGCGTACCAGTGCATCATTTCTAGCGCAACAAGCTTAACCAAGAACAACCCAGGACAAGGACTTGCTCTCGCGTTTCATGGCGGCGGCGGCAGGCTGCTGTAGCGCACACGACGTACCAACGGCGGCGCCAGGAATTGATGGCCGGGTATTCATTTCCTCTTTTTTTTTGGGCAAGCCAGTCGATCTCGCTCCGCAGGAAAAAAAAATTGCCGCAGTCGTCTTGCCCTTGCGGAAATCCGAAGAAATTAAGAGGAATTGGTACATATGTGGCTGAAATCTGAAGAAATTAAGAGGAAAAGAAGTTTGAAAATTACCTTCCTCTTCCCCTTGCGGTCGCTGTGCCGCTCGCTGTGGCCGGACATGGCTATGCCGCTCGCCGTTGCCGTTCCCGCTGGTGAGTCCTGGCGCCGGGGGGGTTCGCCTGATGCCGTGGCCTTGCCTATTGCCGGTGAACTGGTCGCCGCTGCGGCGCTTCCCTGCACAGTCGCCCGCCGCCGCCTAGGGTTCGCTCTTAGCCTGTCGCGCTGCTCTGGTTCGACTCGACTGGTTCTGCTCTGGAGCGAGAGGATTCCCCTCATTCCTGTCGAGTTGGCCTGGGCTGTGGCCTGTGTTGGGCTGGGCCATCAAACTAATACAAAAAAAAATTCGCCCAATTCTATGGGTATTCACGGGAATACAGGGCCATACCCCCAGCGCCGCCAGTGCGACGTACGCCATGCGTGCAATTTACTAACACGGGTAATTGAATAACGGGAAGACGTTTCGGGGCCATGGTATTTATGTACTGGCACTTCCTAGACCGTGATTCCGCCTAAGATGGACCGTGACCAGACTATGTAGCAAACGGCAGGATTCAGAAACGTGTGGGGCCGCCTCTTCTTTCCAAGTGGTTCGTCCCCGGTGAAGATGAGGTTGACTGTGCTGCGTCTCACTTCCGTCACACTGGAGAAGGAGCTGGATCTCACTGTGTTGTACTTAATCTTTCTGAGGTCCTTTGTGTTAATTGTATGGCCATGTGTGTAATTTTTGCTTTCCTAGAAGCCTTATCTGTAAAATGTAATCCCAGTGTTGAAAATCAATGAAGCTCTCGGTCCTTCGGAACCGAACCCCTGTTCAGAAAAAAAGAAACGTGTGCGGCCATCGTACCCTTGATAGCAATACAGGTACTGGCGGAGCTTCACGGGGGCGCCCAGTAGTATCGATGGCGCTGCAGCCGTAAGGCCCATTTACCCTTGTGTTCTTCTACGTGTTCTCTTTTACTGGACTTTCACCGTGTGGGCTTGGGACAGGGGGGCTGGCCTGTGGCGCGGGCCAGCGGGCGATCAGAGATTGGCGATGGTGGAGCTGATCTCGTTGTTGCCCACGCTCGGGCACGCTGGTCGCCGGCGTCGCGTGCAGTGGACAGCAACCACTAGCGAGTCTCCTCTATCAACTCAAAATAGAAGCCCAATGGCCAGCTGTCCTGCAAGTCCGAAGGCTCCAAGCTACTCTCCCTCTCCCTGTTGCTAATTTTCAGTTCAGCTCTTAGTTGGGGAAAGTTCTAATTACCCATAGAAATTGTTTTTTCCAGATCCTTGTTTACTATGTAGGTAAGAGGTAGCGATGATTACGCGGAAATTGTTGATTCATTTTTTATATGAAAGAGAAGTTATTCTGAATCTATCAATCAAATTGTAGGCATTCTATATATAATTGAATTGAATAAATCGCAACCATTGCTTGTTAGTCCATCTGATTATCTAAGTTCCCCGAAAAAAATGTTACAAACTCTAACTTGTCACATATTATTTGCCTTTTAGAAAGCAAATATGTAATTTTGGAGCTTCGCCCCCCTCTAAGATTTTGTTCAAGCTCCTAGATACGACATTTTCCGCACACATGTAGTGCCCAATAATTATTCTGGCACGGATCTAGAAGCTATGTCAGATGGTCCATATAAAAGGATCATCTGGTCCCGAGAGCCAAAACACCATGCCCCCCACCTCTTTATGTTGTTATAGCTATGTTTTCTGGGGTTTTTTTTTTTTTTGCATTATGCTCCGAGCCTCCGAGCAAATTGGATAGTGAAAAATACGAGTGCTTTTCTATTTAAGAGCTAATAACACTCGGAGTGCACCAACTTGTTTTGGACGTGCATTTTCATACACAAACTATAAAACTGTGGTAGCGCCGTACACAAACTTGACAATCGGGTGTTGGTTAGGTCCACTCAATCCGAATTTGTGTGTTGGCTGCCACGCTGGACATGTTTGGGTTTTGTTTCTTTTCAAAAACAACCTTGTAGTTGGTAAAATAGCTTAATTCCATCCTCCTGTGAGACCCCTGAGAAACAGAGCCCGTTAGTTACGGAAAAGATATCGCTGTGATCGCTATGTTTGTTTCTTTCCTCTAAACAAGCACGGTCTGGAGCGAGACCCCGACGCGGAGCAGGTCGTCTACGCCGCTACGCAGCAGCGGCCGTCGAACTCGTCTCGATGCCGCCGGATACGCATGCGCCACCTACAAGGACACATGGACCTTTACCTCAGGAAAGTGCATTTGTCCAAGCTGCCAGAGATTCAATTCCTGCACCTAGAGTTAGAATTACCACTGCATCCTCTAGAGGGAACTTAAGGGGCAGAGGAAGGGGAAGGGTAACTATTGCACAAGTTCCCGGTGATACCCAGAATGCAAGCAGAGGCAGGGGCAGGGGCACAAGGAAAAGGAGATCAGACGCTAGCACCTCGAGCACTGTGATAGACCATGGAGATGCAAACATGGGTAGAGGGAGAGCAAGAACAGACGCTAGCACCTCAAGCACTATGATAGACCATGGAGATGCAAACATGGGTAGAGCCGTAGAGGGAGAGCAAGAACGGAAGCAAACTACGACACAGTACGTAGTGCTCATTACTGGCTGTTTGGAGATGTTCAGCAGCAACGATCTGCTATTCCAGATCTAAATGCAACATCGGTACCAGACCTAAATGCACCAGATCATCATGGAGAAGGGGAAGAAATCATCCTCACTCAGAATGCACCAGGTCAAGATGTTGAGTAGTTCAGTGTAGGTTCCAATTACCAGTTTGTTCTTTGAATACATTTTCCACTATTTATTCATTGAATACATTTTCCACTATTTTATCAGATGAAACCATGTCGCTTTAGCTACGTGTACTGTTTATACATTATGAATACATTCTGCCGACTCGGGAACAGTTTGTTCATTATTTTTTCATCTCAAAGTTCTGGCAACCTGATGTCAATCAAAATCTGGGAGCATTTTGTAAATTGCTTTCTTTCATATACACCAAATTCTGGCAACCTGGGAACATTTTCTAAATTGCTTTCTTTGATGTACATCAAATTCTGGAACCTGGGAATATTTTGTACAAACTAGAATTGATATGTACCACATTATATCAAACTGGGGAACAAAGAACAAAAAGCTGCTGCCGGGAGCCACGCTGCCGGACTCGTCGAGGCTGAGAAGATGCAGCACGACGCGCGCGCGGGCGTCTCGGCGATTCGGCCATGGCGGTCGCTAGCTGGAACGTGCGGTACTCGTCCTCACTCTCGGCGTCGTCCTGCTCTGCGGCCAGGAAGGTCGCGCTGGCAGGGTTACGCCTAGCTGATGGCGGTGATGTCGGAGGCGAGCGAGGAGGCGGAGGTACTGGACGCCGCCGCTGGTGCCGAGCGCGATGTCTGCGGGACTCGTCGAGGCTGAGCACGACAGGTGCGCAGGCGCGGGCGTCCCAATCGGCGATGCGGCCGTGGCCTTCGCCGCCAGCGAGACGGAACAGGCGGTGGCCATCCTCGCCCACGGCAGCATCGTACGCCGCGGCGATGGAGGTCGATGCAGCCGCCTCCTGCGGCTCGTGGGGGATTAATCCGCCAGATAAACTGCTTTGCGAATTACGAAGGACACAGGGGGTATTAAAAAGATTGCGACGTACGGGGCGTGTGCCAGTTACCTACGTGGCATACACGTGTCAGCAGCACAACACTAAAGGACCAAAACCAATCCGATTGTCAAGTTTATGTACCGTGCTACCACATTTCCAAAGTTTGTGTATGAAAATGCACATTGAAGACAAGTTGGTGTACTCTAGGTGTTATTAGCTCTCTATTTAATCATGCACCCAACGCAGTCAACAACCCAAACGGACACGGCCGGATATGTGATGCACCCAACGCAGTCAACAACCCAAACGGACATGTTTGTTTGCCTATATATTGGACCCACATGTCATACACTACGTTGCGTCGGCGTCGTTCCCGTCATGAGCACGTCCTCGTCGCTGAGCGCAGAGCGCGAGTGCGTCGCCGAGCTCGTCCCGCCCGGCCGCGGCATCCACGAGCGCGTCCTCTTCGCCGAGCGCGAACGCCGTCGCCGTATTGTCCTACTGGTATTAAGAATACGGCTAAAAAAAACAGAACGGAGGATTGGTATTGAGAATCAGCTAGCATGTTTTTTACTAGTTTCGCATAGATCGATCGATCTGAAAAACAAATCAGGCCATGGAGGCACCGAGGTGAGGAGCGAGCCGGAGCAGCGACCTGTCGCGCGCGCTGTCGCGGCTGCTGCTGCTTGCCTGCCCACGCGAGCGCCACCGCAGCTGCTGCTGCCCGCGCGCGCCGCCGCTCGCCGAGCCGCCGTCGTGAGCCGCCCGCTGCTGTTCGCACGCACGACGCGAGCTCGTCCCGTCGCTGCTGCCCACCGCGCCGTCGCTGCTGCTCGTTCGTAAACGGGGGCTCCGTCTCCGGCAAGCCTGCCGAGAAGGCCACGACCGTCAATGGGGAATCGGGAAGAGAGAGGGAGCAGAGAGAAGGAGTTGGCGTCGATGCGGTTTGTGTTGTGTGTCGTTGATTGGTGGGTCACCTCGGGCGTGTGCGTGGGCAGAGGGGATGAAAACAGATGGAAACGTAGGAAGCGGACGCAAAGTCAACTTAAATTTAGGTTCGAAATGGGTCAAAACGGATAAAAAAACGGACACTGGTCCGTTTGGATCGCTGCGTTGTGACATAACATTGACCAATACGAACGTAAATGGATAAAATGGGTTATAGCGTTGGAGTTGGAGTTGGAGTTGCCCTAAAGCTGCAGATTAGCGATAGAGCCGCATCGAGAGCTCGAGTGAAGAGGTGATCTGTCATCTTTTCCTTTGGTGACCACTTCGGTGGTGTCGAAGAAAAGGGATAGTCACTGGTTTTTCACATAGGATTATCATATCTTTTCTATTCTGTAAGATCGGTGTTTACGTATTTGTAACTTAATATTAATTTAATAAATGAGACACCTATTAACATGCAAAAAAAAAATGTTCAATTCGAAATGGCTCAACCAAGGGTATTATCGTATATATTATTATGATATTACATTAGTCTCACATTAGCTCATTTCTTATGTACTTTGTAATAGTCTAGTGATCCATAGGGCCAATGTACATAATCACCCTAGCAATGAGGTTATACGTGCATTGCATGTTCACGCTAACTAGTAACAATAACAATTGGCATACGTGAGGTTGTTTGATAGCATTGCATTTTATGCGTATCACAATCCATTTGCCACTCCGAATAGTTTTGCGAAGATGCGAGCATGTGTTCAAAAACAAAGGAAACGTGCTCATTTCCTGCAAGATCCAAGAAAACTACATTTGAAACTTGGCTCCACAGTGTGTGCACTTCAGGGATCACTGATACTCAGTAATGAAGGGCCGGTATGCTCTCTTACTAAAATTATTCATCTGAACTGCATTTATAATTACATACGCCACTCACTATACTCCAAAATACATGCACACTAAACACGAGAGGAACCTACAGGAAACAGGTGACAGATTTGGGTATAACCGCAAGCATGTGTGCGTCGCTACATGATAATGCTGCTACCACATCAGGCCCAGCTTAAAACTTTCTTTCACTCTTTTGTATACACAGCCGCAGCTACGGCAGGTCATTCTTATGATAGTGCAGCTAAACCAATGTGACCATCTTCTTCAGCACTGGGTCCATGGTGTGCCGCGGTGCTCCGATTTCGAGCTGCAAAGCAAGCAATGTTGGTTAGTGTACGGCAGAAAATCTTCAAATCGGCTCTGATTATTCCATAAACTAACATGGCATCAGGTATATCTAGTTGATGAAAGAAAATGCTTGTGCAAGGAATTATCACATAGCACAAAAGCTCAACTAAACCCAATTTTCAATAACAGACAAACATCTACAATTTGAAACAAATAGGTGATGTTTTACCTGTTTACTGACATTACGTTTAGTCATAATCACATTATGCAACAAAGAAAATTGGAAGAAATGTGACTCAGTTCACTCACTTGTAACATTGGTAATAACATTAGTGGTCTTCTGAGAAGCAAGAGCTCTTAATTTGTTCCCTGTAGCTAGCAAAAGTAAGCTTTTCATATGTTGCTTTTGCTCCTTTGGACTAGCAGTTTTGCTCAAGGAATCATTGAAAGCTAGCAAATCTTCCTGCTTCATATCTGGGAGGGATAGAAGAACCTACAAGGTAGTACTTTGTATTATCAATAATAGTAACCAATGAGAATATGTGCTATTATTTTGAAACAGAAAAATTTACTATTAATCGAGTCAACGGTATGCCAGAGAAT
Source organism: Puccinellia tenuiflora (assembly GCA_012064385.1). Classification (NCBI taxonomy): domain Eukaryota; kingdom Viridiplantae; phylum Streptophyta; class Magnoliopsida; order Poales; family Poaceae; genus Puccinellia; species Puccinellia tenuiflora. The sequence goes on from QRDG01002284.1 coordinate 40,089, forward strand.
AAAGCACCATGCAAAGTTCAGCATCTGTTTACTTACACTGTACTAGAGTGCCTTAAATGTTTCCGCATAATCAGCTTTTTTAATAAGGTTTAACCAGCAAACGTCGCTGTCAGTGTCAGGTCAACAAACACGGTTCGCCGCTTAACCACAATACATATTTATATATATATCAGTATAGTATTATTTATTTATGGCCCCGTTTGTAAGGAAAAAATTAAAGTCTGTTTTAAACCACTTTTAGCGGTGGTCTGAGTTGAACCTTAATATTTTAATCCCCGAAAGCTGTACCCTGACCTTATCAATCCTAGGCTTGTTTCTTGTTTTGCGCACCAGGAAAAGGTCGATCCTGATCTGAGATCACATAAGTTTCACTCCTCTCACCGACATAACTGACCCACCCCAAATCCCCAATCTCTCCTTGGGGAGAGGATGGGGAGGAGGTCCTTGGTGTTGGCTTCTTATCCATGGAGATGAGCCTGCGGAGCATAGAGCCCAGGTTGTCATGCAGTTGGAACGCAAGGATGGGGTAGCAGAGCGGCAGTGGCGTTTGAAATGGGCCTCTGGTTGTGTCCTGTCCATGCATTCCAGATGACAGGACACGTGATGGGCGCTGGAGGGCATGGCGTGCTGCTGCACAGTGCTACTGCTGCTTGCATGCGTGCATGCCACCAAGCAGATGAGGAGCCGCTGATACCGCTTGCATGTGTATCCAAGCAGCCACCAATCATAAAACAGAGAGAAGAAAATCCACGGATTTGCCATGAATTGGATCATTTCATCACACATTCAACATTCCAGCTACGGGAATGACCCCAGATGTCGGTTCTCCATGGCTCCGCCTCAACTGGCACCCTGGCACAGCTTCTGCTTTCAGGCATGCAGCTCCCTCGTCGTGCTCTGCTGGATTCCGTTGATTCCCGTCGCCTACACCTGATTCCGCAGGCTGCGAGACCGCACCAACAATTTGACGTCCACATCAATGCCTCACGCTGGCCCGTTCTTTGACGGAACTCAAGCCATCTTCATCGATGCCAGTAAGATCCCCTCCATGCTCTTTGCGTACGGTCAGTTTCTTTTCGGTTCATTTGAACCAAAGCATCTCCCACACCACCAAAGCTTTTCCCCTCGAGCCATTTGGATTTTCCTCAACCAAAACGCCCTCCCACCATAAACTAGTGCCGCTAGCCATCTTCGGGTATATACCCAGCCACATCCAATCCCCAACATCAGGTTCCCGTTGATGCCGTGGTTTATTTTTTCTATCTTCCGGCGTTCTCCTCCCCATAGCTCCAGCAAGCTGAGCATCCCATCAGCCATGCCATATCCTATATATCCTAGTTACAGTTCTGTGAAACTGTGGTGAAAACCTACCAGTAGAGACACCACAGCCAAGCAGACATACTTTATCTAGCCCACCCAAGCGCAAGTCCAGTCCTTATCCTCTCTTTCTCTTTCCTTGCTACAGTTGCTGAGAGCGCTCTCGAAGGATCCGGGCCGAACCGAAGCTCTTCTCGCCGGTGATGCCAGCCGAGATGGGTGGAGGGGAGGTGCCGAAGTAGTTAGGGTTGATCCCTGTAGTGGCGTTATGCCGGTAGTGGGCTCTATGCCCGGTAGTTGGAGTGGAGCGGAGGATTCTGGCGCCTGGATCCTGGTCGCTGTAGGGCTCCTCTTCCCTGTTCTTCTTCTCCGGTGGTCGGAGGGGAAACAAGAGGAGATGGCTGACACCTCCTCTGAATAAAGGCGTGGTGGGGATTTGGTGCTCGAGCGTGGTGGGCACGAGCTCTTCCCGGCCGGCCGTGGAGGCGAGGGGGAAGAGTCAGGCGCGCTAGCGAGCGTCGTCGCGGTGGAGCTCCTGGCCGGCCGTGGAGGCGAGGAGGAGTTTTGCTGCTTCTTAGCGAACTCGGCATCTTCAAGGTGGAGTTTTCTGCGTCTCTATCATCGCATCGACGCTTCTCTGCCCTTCTTCTCGGCCGGCCTTGGTGGCGAGGGAGAAGAGGATGGGGGCGCTGCCGCTGCTGGTGTTTGGAGGTGCTCGGGGTGCGAGGCAGTGGCAAGCCTAGCGCCCAATTTTGAGGGCGCTCTGGTGTTTCCGGCGCCTGGTCTTGGTGTGGATCTGTGGATGTTGGGTGGATGTCGCCGCTTGTTGCTCTGGTCTCGACCAGAGGAAGCGTCGACGGGCTGGCAGGAGCTCGGGGATGGTTCCCCGCCGATGTTCATTCAGAGGATATACATTCCGGCGGCCGCGTCGGATGAATCTTGCCTTCAACGCAGTACTTCTGCTATCGAGCTCCTGGTGGTTTCGGGTGTGCGGTGACCTCGTCCTCCTCTTCCCTGGCGGCGTTCCGGCGGCGTCGGTGGTTGACAGTGACGAGCGGTGCGGTGGACGGGCGGAAGGACCTGCAAGGGCGTCTTTGTCTTTTTGTTTTCTTCAGGGTCCTTTTTGCTTTTTTCCTAGACAGGTGTCTGTCGGGATGGTTCCAGAGTGTGGTTGTGTGCTTATGTTGTATTTCCTATGTTCTTTAACACGTAATCCTGTTTTCTCTCAAAAAAAAAAGTTACAGTTCTGTGCAGAAACAAAGAGACATTGGTCCCAGCCAAGTTAACAATCCTGGTATCAATCCTGCCACGTCAGCAATCCTGAACCCTAGACAATATTTTGGCACCGAACGAAAAGGGAATGACCAGGATCAGAAAGATCAGTGTTAATTCCAGGGATTAAAATGTCAGGGCGATAAACCGACGAATACCGCCCAGGGCCCAGGGCCGCCGCCAGCAAGACCGCAGGATCCAGCCCTAGAAACCCAGCCCAACAATAGACCGCTCCAAGCAACCGCCACCTCGGGGTATGGAACTGGCCGAGCGTCTGCACTGCCAGGCAGCCCAAACACCAATGACAGCCGCCTCCATGCTGTTCGCACCAATGAAAGAATTGCCACAAACCACCATGAGACCCCAACCCCCTTCAGAGACAAACCAGACATGGAGGTCGGAGCTAGGGTTTTGGGGCCACCGCTCGGGTCACTCATGGGAGCGGAGGTCTTGCGGGCAAAAGCTTTGCCCCAATCTATTAATTAAGTTGTTTTACAAGAAAAGAGAAAAAAGTTACATTCAGAACTACACTCCCGGTATAAATTCACTCAAAATGCTTAGCGCCCGCGATGATCCAAACGCAGGCTTCTCTTTTAATCTTGATAAGGACGCCCAACGGAGATGCATGCTTGTTTTGAAAGACACGTGCATTTCCGCTCGTTCCATATCTCTCACAAGGTGGGAAAGGTGAGGGAGGCTAAGGCTTTTCGTTTTGGGTTCAAGTCATCCAACAAATTGGAGCCACCAATTTCGGCGAGTGAGCGCCGGCCATTGGGAGAAGTCCAAAGCGTGAAGTCCAACCCAACCTTTTATGAAACCCCATAGACGGATAGTGAAGCGACAATTGACAAGAAGGTGAGTGATTGATTCCGGAGCTCTTTTGCAAAGAGGGAAAAAACCACAATTTGGCAATCCTGTTTTTGCCAACCGGTTGGCCACCCAAAGCCTATTTTGAATAGCGAGCCAAGCGAAGAATTTCAACTTCCGGGAGAGGGGGGGGGGGGGGGGGGGGGGGGGAATCTTCCAGACTAACCGCTTCATGTTGGTAGATGTGGCCCCAGTGCCTTGTAGGCCGAGGCCGCCGAGTATTGCCCATTCGTCGTGAGCTTCCAAGTGATAGTATCCTCCACCCAACACTCGAGCAGGAATATTGATGTGTATACAGAGGTGGTTTACGTGCAAACGTGCAACATGCCCAGAAAAAGGTACTTGGCTAACTTGAGTGTGGAAGATAAATAAAAAATGGAATCGACTTGTGTGCACCACATGACCTTAATAAAAGATCAGCAAGGATTTCCCACATGCCATCCACCCTCCCACTTGCAGGCTTGCAGCCACCATTTAAAAAATAAAATTCTTACTTATTTGTCGGTAGAAACGGCATGGAAGACGAACGCATCTATATGAAGCATAGTTATTTAGCTATAGCTGTGAGAATCGTCAAAGGACATTATCTCTTGTATAGCATAGGAATCTCTTTCGGGGTATAACGAGTAACAGCACACACATTACAGAGATAGAGCCAGTTATCTAATATCATGAATTTCAAATCACATATTTTCATAAAGTTATTAGATTGACTCAGTTATGACCCAGAAAATTACCTGTTTAGGTGCAGGATCCTTATCTGACAGATAAATGTATATTTCTCGACAAAGTCCAACAAGTTCTGCACTAATAACTGCATTCAACTCAACAGATAAGCCTTGTATTATAGAAGAAAATAGATCCTTTCCAACAAACTGCCTCAGCTCAGCCCGGTTTGTCACAACAGCAAGGTGAACCAACGCACCACAAAACGGAATTAATTTGGTCACTGCTTCACTATCTGTCCAACTGAATACTTCAACAGTTATCTTTAATGCAGGAAGGGCGGCGCTACCATTAAGCATAAGAAATCTGCAAGGATTAGTCCCAAACAATATTTGTTTATTAGTTGAGGTTTTATTAAATGAAATTAAAGAACTAAGATTCTAACATGCACAAGTGGCAAAAAAAATTCTATTACCCAGTAAGGGAGCTGGAAGCAAATGACTCCAGATCTTTAACAGAAGAATCAATCCGGTTGGCAGATCCAAGTTGTTCCAAAGATGGAAGTCCACTATTTAAACCAGGTGATGCTAAAACGCAAAGCACAGAACAAACTTCACGAGTCAAGTCTCGTAGCAGCTTCTCCTCCATCACCTCTACCTTCAGCTCTGACCCAGAAAGATTACCAAAGTTGTCAGGAACCTTAGCTCGGCCCTCACGAAGAAGACTTGACCATGAATAATCAAGAGCTTGCTGACAGTGAACAAGTATTGGCTGCAAAAGGTTTACTGTCCATGTCTGCCATAGTTCAGCAGGGCAATATTTAACCAAAGGAACAACGGCAAGGTGCATGAGTTGGCGTAAATGACGAAACTCCATAGCTTGCACATTCTCCATAAGAGCAAGGGTGACAGAGGAACCCTCTATGCAACGGAAAAATGCTTCACCAAGAGTAGCTGCTAATCCTAAAAGATTGTACCTGCAGTATGGAATTATCACATGGGTCAAAGATACATTACAGGAGCAATGCCTACTTAACATGGTGAACTGCAAGATGAAAACTTTTGGTGAAGTGTAGCTCGATTGTTCTTGCATTATTAAGGACTATCGGAGCACATTGACGATGAGGATTCAATGGAACTTGTAAATATTTACAGTAGTCGAAATCCTTACCCACTGTCACGGATACCTCGTAACCAGTTTCTTATGTTATTTTCTTTAGACTCTCCCTCCCTTTGAACATCCAGTATTCCATCAGCAGGTGCAACCTGGCCCTTGGTGAGTTTACTTGTCTCTCCCAGAAGGCTGGCCTGCTCCGCGATAGTCATGCTTTTGGCCGCTTTGATTTCTCCTGTAAGCGACTGAGCAAATGGCTCGGCCCAAAGCGCATGTATACATCGCAGCAGCTGAAGATCGCGTACCAGAAGGGGGTAAAGAAAGTGTCATATTAGCCGATTTATAATAGCTAAAGAAAAAATTAATGAAGATCGTGCAAAGCGCATTCATAGATTGGAACAACTGAAGATCATGAACAAAATGGAGAATAACAACTGGGTCCAAACTCAAGTTAGTTATCAGAGCAGCCAGTGCATAATAGCTACAAAAGAATGAATGAACGGTCCTGAATTATCTAGCTTCCATCCTTGTGTCCTATTATTATCTAAAATGGAAAGAATGTGCGACATACCCTTAAGAGAGGGGGGAGTATCCATGACAGATGTGAAGACATCGGATGCACAAAACCAGTTGCTACTGTTGTGGTGGCTGCTTGAGTAGACTTTTTGGTACCACTCCGCTTGAGTGCCTTCTCAAAGAATGTAACCGTGTGATAAATTGACCACATAAATTGGCTGTCAGCAAACATGCGTGTCAAACCAGATGGGTCAGACAAATATGCAGTTTGCCATTCCACTTGGGTCCACGTTTTGTTAAGAGGTTCGAGCAGCCAGGCCAGGACTTCTTGTTGCTGTTGAATCCTACAAAGATGTTAAATATATGAAACATGTTGGAATGAACATGATAATATCATTGTTGTGGGCATATACGTGAAAAGGTGTCACAGCCAAAATACCCAGAAGAGGAGGCCATAATGAGGAATGCTTCACATAGGTGATCATGCTCGGCTCGAAGTAAGCGACCCTCTCCTTGAAGGTATGCCATGGTGTCGGCAATGTTCTGCATCATTGTCAAAGCATTTTGAGCAACTAAAATTCCAAATGAACACAGATGCAAGAGTGAAATGCATTCATGAAAGCAAAGATACACTATGCATGATTAATAAATTAAAAAGGGAGTCTAGATCACTGCATTTCTAATCTTCTTCACATACTTTTTTAGAGACGTTTAAGGAGGAAAGAGTCCACTAGAGGAGAGGAGGTAGGCGAACTGAATTAGGAGACGTGGCTCAGGAATAGTTCAGGAGGATTAAGAAAGCTTGTATCAAATACATGTATCAGGAGGTTTCCTGGTTAGAATACAATAGGTACACGGCGAGCATGTAGCAAACAGAGATTATGGCCATCAACAAAATTATGAAAAATCCGCTATTCTTTCTGTACTTAAAGACTTATCCATAAACGGATAGCTTTAGTCCAAACAACACAACTGCACTTAACAACTTCAAGATGGCACTGCAGTAATCTGCAGTGCCTCGCAAATAAATGTAGTCTGCCATAGAATACTCTAGTGTAGCCCTTCATGTAAGATCAAATGGTAACAAAAATCAATTGTGAACCGAGCCTGACCTTCATATGAGGCAGAAGTGCTTTATCAGCAGCTCTTGATATGCGAATGAACGACGAGCAAATTTGTAACCTAGCTTGCCGGGAATTATTTGATGGGTCCTGTTGCTACATCAAATGACACAAAAATGTCATTAAACAATATAATTGTAACCGCCTAATTTAAAATAGAGTGAACAGAAGGGGAATAAAATGCATGAAATGATTGCACTGGAGAGCATTGTTGAGCTCATATGGCATCCGCATATTAGGATTGAAGTCAGTGAAGGATTTACATCTGAGCCTAACAGCATCACTGAATGACAACATTAGGGTATTTAATGCATTGTATTTTCACTACGGCAAAGAAAATGACGAAGCACCTGAATTGTGATTGGGAGAGATGTCAATAGTTCGAAAAGCTTATTCACAACACTGGCAACTGCATCTGGATAATGTCTCAAGAACAGACCCAGAGAATCCAAATAATGACCATGAATAACTGCAAGGCTAGGTTCTGTCCACTTCAAAGAAAGAAGCTGCTGAAGTAAGCCTGGTTCAGAAGCAGAAAAAAGTAAGAGGTCTGTAGAACCAACAATAAATCCAACATAAAGTTAGAGACAGGACAAACCTTCAAATGTCCTGTGAATTTGGAATCTTGTCTCCTGGTCAGTCTTTGTATAATCACCAGAGCCATCAAATATGGCACTAACAACTGTTTCAAGCCCTAGCTGGGCACCTACCATTGCGTCAAGATCCTGCAAAGAATAATTTCTTAAAAGTTAAATAAAACATGAAGTAGAAGGATCCTTTCTTTGAGATTTGTGGCAAGACAAATCACTGAGTTCAAATGGTAAGTGTATTGCAGGTATCCAACCTGGGGGGATTTTGTTGCTTGATTAGCATCTCCAAAAACAACATTAATTCTCTGTAGAATGTTTGTTGCAGCAATAACAGGTCTTTGAGAAGCAACGACTCTTATGAGATCCAGCTGCGGGAAGGATTCAGAATAATACTTGTTAAGTAGTAAAATCACCATATGCAGGTTTTAAAAAGAAACAGGAGTCAGAACAGACAGTAAGATAGACTTCTTAGGGCAAACATCTTACAGTTACCACAAATAACAAGGCTAGATTGAAAAGTTGCACAATAAGAACAAGGCAGTAGGCAAATGAATGTTATGTGCTCGAAGGTAAATATTTCTGTTAGCATGTCGGAATGCCCTCCTGACTTATCATGTGTCAAATGTTAGTATGACTGTACTAAAGCACATTTGGATTTGGTTGTATGTCTATTGAACTTAAACCAGGAGATTGCTAGAATGCAGAGTCCGAGGCATCAATGTTCAATAGATGCACTCGCCATCATGACATCAGTTTCCCCACATGACGGGAGTCCTCCGGGTAGAGGATGTCATGGACTCATGGCTCGTGGGTGTTCAATACGTTTGCTCGCATGTGCTGTGTTCCCTGTCTTCTTCTCCACCTACAATTTCTCTCCTTCCACTTCCTCCACACTGGCTTGTATGCCATCGTGCTGCCACCAACAAGCCACGGTGCACCAGCTTCCTGTCCACTTCTCTCTGATTCCTCTCCAAATCCTAGATGACCTGCAGTCGGCTCTGCACTGTGTGCGGAACTGCCTTGCTTCTTCCCTGGTGCCGCTAACGGGTCCCTACATGTTCCCCTTTGCTCGGGCCTCCATGCTTTGTCGGGCGACCGGAAGTTAAAACATTACCAGGTGAAAACCAAATATTTCATTTGAAAGCTGAAATTTGAGTCGATAGTTTCATAACTTAAAGGTCATTTAGTCGAATGCTGAACTACTGCGGTTTATTGTTTATTTGTTTGAGCTCAAAGTCCAATATTTCCCTGGATAAAATTAATTCCTTATAAAAAGTGCAAATTTTCACAGTTGAAGTTGATTTATTTTTTATTTTGAATGAGCAAATTCTTCTCTGCTCAAGATGTAGCTCCGAAATTACAAGTTCTTGCTTCGTGAAATAAATGCTGGTGGGTGGTGGGTGGTGGGGCAGTTGCTTCTCGTTGAGGCACTAACAGAAGGTCATGGTTACCAAAGAGAATGCCTAGGCATTCTATTAAAAAAAAGAATGTTTGTTACTTGTTATCAGCTAAAAGTACATATGCCAAAGCATGCTGTTGGAATTTATTTCATCAGTTTTTATCTACTTGTCCCAATAAACAAGGGCAAACACAAATGCTCAAAATTATTGAAGGCAAGGGGCAAGGACTATATAGATGTCAAGAGAAAACAGGACACACCAATCTCGTACGGTAGTTGCTGAAGTCACTCTTCCCCTCAAGCTCTTCATTCCATAGTTCTAACAGACTTGAAGATGAACTCGCGCTTTTCTTGAGCATCCTTTTGAAAGAAACATCCAATATTGTACTGTATATTTCATCAGTAATAAATACGGACACCCCTTTCTTATCCTTTTCAGTTGAACTGCCACCAATAGATGCCGAATTTCCAGCAGGAGAGGTATCGCCAGAAACACGAGCAACAGACTTAGCTTTCGATGGTTCCCTCAATACAACCTATATAACATTTGTGTTAACTTCTTCGGAGCTACAAAACAACACGACATGCATTTGAACTACACGAGAAGAGACCAGGAGTATACCAGCCAAAACAACAAAGACTGGAAGTGGAGTGCTATCCTGTAATGTTGGTAATATTCCAGCATCTGTGAGGAACCAAAATAAATTAAACAAAATAACTGAACAGTAGGAACAAACTGGTAAACATGTGAGATCTTCATGTTGATGAGTATTGAAGACATGCATGAATTTCGATAAAATATCCAACTAGTTATTTGGTGACAAACCAGCTACACAGAACTAAGCATTTGGAGAGGTGCATTTGGAAATGCTCACTTGTTGTAAGAAGAGTGAAGTCCTCGCTCCATCAGCCAATATGCACTGCATGTTAGAAGAGCCTAGAGCAACCACTGTCTCACAAATACACACTGCAAACTCGTATTCATTTTCATCAATAGCACTGGGCAGCATCCTAGATTTGGTTAAAAATTCTTGGGAAATGTTCATCAACACTTGGAAGATGTTGCTCATTGCTGCATCATACTCGCAAATTGCGACATCCACAGGTCGTTTTCTGAGCTAGGCCACATTGCACAAGCAAAGAACATATAAAAAGAAGGCACCAACACAATGAACTTTTAGTTACAGAGTGCATCAGCCTTTCTATACCTCTGACAAATTACTTTAAAAAACTCACAAGCATGGAGACGAAAATCACTGTAAGAAAGCAAGGACCCACATCTGCAAAATAGGAAAGCAATTGAGATAAATGAGACAGAATGCAATCCAAAACTTGAGAGACGGAAATTCTAGTAACAGACCCGTGAATTAAACCATATTGGGCAAGATCTGTCACAGGAGCCCACTCAGCATATGCATTGACAGCATTTAGAACAGCTGTTACTGTCCCTACATGCTGTTTAGCTAACTCCATGTTCTGCTTCGTGTGCTCGCTTAAAGCAGCTACAAAATGTTTCTCGAGTAGCTTCAGGTGAGACATTAGACAGACGCTTCTGTTAATATGGCGTGTAACATGAGAAGCCAAATTTATTAGACAAAGTAAAGATAAACTAACAGAATATAGCAGCGGAAGAATTTGTGGCAGTGCCTCCGTAAGGCCACGCAACAGTGCTCTTCGCTTATCACCTGTTGAATATGAAGTGGCAATTTAATAGAAGGGAAATGAAGGTATTTGTTCAATTTCAGTTAAAAGAAAAGGAAATACAGTGTTAAGTAATCACGAGAGAGAAACAAAAATACAAAACTGACCTTCTAAATCCTCGTTGTGAACAGTGATATCCTCTGGAAGCCACCTTAGTATCATGGCAACTAACTCAGCCTAACAGTTATAGATAATATGATTAAAGAATGCCATTTTGTAATTGGATGGTCAAAGCACAAACCTTGGTGTAGTACTGTTGAGAAACATACCTCGACTGGACCCGAGTTTGACAAAGAAACAATAGAGGGAAGTAACGTATTCAACAAATTAACTCCCTCCCTTCTAACTACCTGCAGAGATAGATAATTGCTAAGACATAGTACTTGAAGTGCAAAAAAGGTAGAAGAGAAGAAAAAACATGCTGATAACCTCTGCTACTAATGCAGAAGTTTGACTCTTCAAAGCCCACTCCTCACGGGGATCAATAACCTCTGACAACAAATTGATCGTCAATTTAGCAAATTCATTTCGCTCTGCGACACTGAGTTCCTCCCACCTCAATCTCACCAAGTGCTGTAAAGATGAATGAGATAACCATCAGACAAGGATAGCTGTAAGTTGAGAAAAATATCTTCCTTCCAAAAAACTGCGCACACACAGTCAAAAATGCACAAAAGGAAGAGAACAAAAAACTATACAGACTGCCATGTATACAGAAATTTGATTTGACAGGTCAATTGTCCAAACATTTATTCAACAACAAAGCCTTTTGTCCCAAGCAAGTTGGGGTAGGCTAGATATGCAACCCAGCACAAACATGTGGAAACCAAAACCTGACAGAGAGGAAAAGTTAAGAAAGTACGAGTAAACTAAGATTCCAGCACATGGATTGCTGATTTCCATGCAGTCCTATCAAGAGCTAAATCTCTAGATACATTCTAATCCTTCAAGTCCCTTTTTACCGCATCCTCCCATGTCAACTTTGGTCGCCTTCTGCCCCTCCTAGTATTTTCCCTACCCTTTAGAATCCCACTACTAACGGGTGCTTCTGGAGACTTCCACTGGATATGCCCAAACCACATAAGTCGGTGTTGGACTAGTTTCTTTTCAATCGGTGCCACCCCTACCCTATCACGTATTACCTCGTTCCTAATCCGGTCCTTTCTTGTATGGCCACACATCCACCATGGCATGTCCGAACATTCATTCCCCACCTAAAATCCAACTGGTGTACACACTAGATTACTCATGGAACTAACATGTGGGTTTTGATTTGTATACGCCTAACTCCAAAGAAGTTTGCACGGAGATCTATTAGACCCCCAGAAGATGAATTCGAACTCAAATCTCATAGAAGCCATGCATTCAACATGCCTTCCCATACAGCCATCTAAGAAGATGACTATCTGTTGAATAGACAAATTTAGCAGAGAGTATGGTGGCTAATGTTGAGGAAAACGTTGCTCGGTCTGCTGGCGAGTATAGGATTAATAGGCGAATCGGCCGATTAATCAGTTAATTGGCTGCTCAGTGACCCTCCGAGTAGGGATTAATCAGCCAGATAACTCGTTAATCGGCTGGTTTTGTTATCAGGGATTGATGGCTCAATACAGACAAGCTTGACTTCAAGCGCATAAGTGGATGTATCTGCTGTGCGAAAAAATGTGGAAATAAGAACAATGTGCGCTATATATCTGAACTCCTAGTAACTAAAATAAAGAAGAGACATTATGATTTTCTTTGATTTCGTCAAAGATTTTTTTAAAGTTCTCACATAGATACAAAGCTTACAAGGCAGCGTACTCACTAACAGCATACTACTTCTTAATACATCAAATGTTACGTTGTTTCTTCCTCACTTGCTTGTTTTGACTATCAGAACAGAACACACTCAAAGCAACCCCATCTCCAAATTATTGCACTACAATGATAAATTCCGCAAATTTACTCATACCTTGTTGGCTCATTGTGCCAGGATCATTTGAATATTAGCCACTGATACCAAATATCGAACAAGTATTTACAACACGCTATCAGCAAACATTAAAGTGTAGTAAAAGCTGAACAGTTTACATTTACTCCATCCGGTTTGGTTTATAGGTCAAATCAATCACTAAGATCACAAGATGAATAAACAAGGCAGCGTATCACTAGATAGTCAATTCGACCAACGTAATACAAGGTATATATACAAAAAAATACCATTGGAAACTTCAGATGTTATATTTTCAAATGGTATAATTTTTGTGTTATACAATTTGTATTACATTGGTAAGATTGGCGATCTAGGGATGCGCGCAGGGCCAATAAACCAAACCGGAGGGAGTACAATTTACAGCTGCATTTAAATGAAGGAACGCATAACTTCGTGCACAAAGAATGGCATTCTACATTTTCAAGATAATTCTTCAATTTCATGACAAACTGTGCAGACATATTCCTATTTCGCCTTGTTTCTATTATATGAGATCATTAGTTGCTTAGATAAATCAGCACCACACTCTTCCTCTTAACACCTGCCCCATCAATCACTTAAAAAAATCTACTCTATATATTCTAGAATAATTTAGATCGAATAGAATTAACACTTTGAATGGATTAAAATGCTTTTATGGAATAGGCTGTATATACACTGTTTCTAAACTCTGTGATAAGCATGCAGCTGCCCCAGTTACAGATTCGTATAAGGTTCAAAGCAAAAAGGAAAATATGATCATAGGTTCAACTGTTTATGCAGTTCACCGGTTTGAGTTTCTGAAAGCAATCCGCACAAATCAATCACTAAGATCACAAGATGGAGATAGGATGCAAAGTTTACCTGCAACATTTTAAAGCCATGCAGTCGGATCTCTGAAGCCTGGTCCTTCCGGACCAACAGAAGAGATGTGCTCGCCAAAGCTCGGACATCTCCATTTTTAACCTGCAGTTGGCAGGTCTAATCGTCACACCATGGCTCCCCAACATCATTACATTTCTAGCAACGGAGCAACTACAAGATATTTCTTAGTGTTACAGCATAATTGTCCACAGAAATGATAGGGGGGAAATTAACTATTTGATCAGAGCAGTAACCTTGCTCTACCAAAGAATGGCCCCCAAGGTTTATGTAACACGTTAAGCTCTAAGTCTAAGTGCAGAACGTAAACTATTGTGCCGAATTGGCGATCACAGAAACCGCCTACAAGTTCGTATTATCAAACACAGGGCAGATAATACCCAGCAAAAGATGCGCACTAGTCGCACGGAATGTTTCTGTCAAATCAGTACTAGCTCAAAATAGAAAAATCCATAAACCTTAAGCACACGGGTAACGACACAACGGGAAGCACCGTCCACAGGCGCTCACCACACACACGGATGTATAAACATACAGGAAGCAGAAATGGGCGGGGAAACGGGGATTAGGAGGAGGACGGGGCTGGCACGGACCGATTCGAGGTAGGCGAAGGCGGCGTTACGGGCGTCGGGGGAGGAGCGCCAGTCCATGACGGCGGAAATCGCCGCCGCCGCGGAGGCCGCGGCAGGTTCGGCGGCCATCATGGGATGGGGTATTCCTAATACAACGCGGAGGAGTACTAGCGCGAGGTGGATGCTAGGGTTCGCGGGCTGGGCATTGGCCTGCGGAGTCGGGGGTTGCTAGGGTTTCGGTGTTCGTGGCGGCCGGAGATGCGCTGGCTTAACGCTGGATTCGTGGGTTTATGGGGGAAAGAAGAAAGAGTGGGTGAGCGTCACAGGGAGAGGACAGAGTAGGGGCCAAGGAAAGCGGAGGACAGAACGGGAGAAAGTGGTCGGTGGTCGCCGACTCCTGGGTCACGTATTTCTCCGTAGTCTTCTATTTTTCGAGATTGTCTCTCAGAGTTTTTTTTAGAGGATTCAGCACTTTATTGACTAATAAATAATATTACGGAATATCCAATCTTTCAAACTGTTCCACAACCTTTGCCGGTGAGTCCGGTACAAGGTCATGGAGCGAGAACATAGTCGATGTATCCGTACACGCGGCACAATCACAGATGCGAAAAGTAAAGAAAACAGTAAATAGTTTGGACTGATCTTTATTAATCAATGTGTCTCTCTTCATATAATACAAGAGTATATATAGGCGAGAGGGGTAGGTGGAGAGGATTAAACCCTAGAGGGAAAACCCCCACCCAAAAAATGGTGGGCTACGTACATGACCGTACGGATCGGTTTCCCAACACTCCCCCTTGGTCCGTCAATTGTTTATGTCTCAAAACTTCGAAAAATTCAGTGAAAAAAATATGGAGAAAGAGCATATAGTATACGTCTACTTATATTGCACGAATTGCCTCATTAAAAACCTTAATATGAGAAACATCTGGAAAACTCACATAAGTGAAAAAGAGTACAATTCACTCAATATCAGGTTGAGTACTCGATTATCTGGATCGGGATTCACAGACGGGGGTGTGAAGAATCTCCTCCTGAGTCTGGCATCTCTCTAAGTCTCATCATACCGATCCCACGAACACACCTCTTAAAAGATAATGTCGGTAATGATTTAGTGAATAAATCAGCAAGATTTTCACACGACTTAGTATGCAAGATCCTCATCTCGTTCATTTTCTGCAACTCATGTGCATAGAAGAACTTGGGGTTGGTATGTTTTGTGAGATTACTCTTCACATAACCCGACTGCACTTGTGCAATACAGGCTGCATTATCTTCATAGATAATGGTGGGGGTCTGTATGGTATTCAAACCACACGTCTGCTGAATGTGGTGAATCATCCGTTAAAGCCACACACACTCTTGTGATGCTTCATATAGTGTTATGATTTCTGAGTGGCTCGTCGAAATCGATACAAGACTTTGCTTAGACGATTTTCAGAAAATTGCAGTTTCACCACAAAGGAAAACATATCCAGTCTGTGACTTGGAAGTGTGCGGCTCTGACAGGTACCCTGCATCAGCATAGCCTACCAATGATAGGTCTTGATTCCTCCTATAAAATAGCCCAAGATCTTTTGTCCCTTGCAGGTATCAGAATACGTCCTTGATGCCTTTTCAATGTTTATTGGTAGGCTCAAAATTGTACCTAGCAAGCAAATTGACGGCGAAAGCTATATCCGGCCGTGTACAATTCGCGAGGTACATGAGTGCTCCAACGGCGCTTAAGTAGGGGACTTCCGGTCCCAGAATTTCCTCCCCCTCTTCCTTCGGCCTGAATGGGTCCTTATCTTGCTGTAAAGACCTCCCGACCATTGGGGTCTTAGAAGGATATGCCTTATCAAATTCAAATCTCACCAACACTTTCTGGGTGTAGGCAGACTGGTACACTAGGATCCCAGCAGGGGAATGTTCTAGTTGCAGACCCAGACAGAACTTGGTTTTACCCAAATCCTTCATCTCGAATTCCGACATCAGGTAGGAACTCGCTTCCTCAATATCTCTAGGTGTACCGATTATATTCAAATCATCCACGTATACCGAGATTATATAGAATCCATCTTGGGATCGCCGTATAAAGACAGCAGTCCTCATTGCTCGTGTAGCCCTTCTGATGAAGGAAATAACTTAAGCGATTATACCACATCCTACCAGACTGTTTAAGTCTGTATAGTGACTTTTTGAGAAGAACACTGTATAGACCCCGATTTACTCTATCTTGATTTGGAATGGGGATACCCTCTGGTACCTTCATGTAAATGTCCGAATCAAGGTTACCATATATAGCTAAGCGGTGACAACATCCAACAATTTCATTGTCAAGTCCATATTTACTGACATTGAGATCAAATATCTAAAAGTTATACCATCCATGACTGGGGAGTAAGTTTCCTCAAAATCGACAACTGGTCGTTGAGTGAACCATTGAGCGATGAGCCTTGCTTTGTACCGAACCACCTCATTTGTGAGGTAATTACCTCCTACCAATCTTTCCAATCCGACCTTATTTTACAATCAGTGGGATTGTTAGGCCTAAGGTTGGGATCTATGATTGAGGCAATTTTCTTAGCAAAGTTAATGTCGACAATTGTCATTGCTCGGTTCCTTGGCTCTCCCTTATTTATATAACTATGGCCATTTCGTCATGGGGTGCATCTGGCGCTACCTCTTGCTCTACTGTATTTCCCATTACAGGAGCGAGGTCCTTCAGCTTTTCCGCGCCGATGTGTGTACTCACATCTCTGCTGGATGTTCCCTCAATAGGGATGTTCAAGTCCGGAATCCCGTGCACAGGACTTTCCGTACTTGTGCCAGGTCTCAAGTGGCTCCCCTTACTCTTTCTAGGGGTTTTGGTGATTGTCTGTGATAAATATCTCTTATCCTTTTTCGTCGGGCGTCCCCGAGTACTTGGGATTTGAGAATCCGGATTCCACGTCCTTTTAGGCCTTTGGACGGGGGCAGGTGTACCATTAGTTAACTTTGGTATCTCAACCCTTTTCGGTGCATTGCGCGCTGGCAGGGACGGAACCAGTGGGGGGGCGAGCTGGGGCCAGGGCTCCCCCCAAGGTTGAAAATTTTGCTTAATACCCCTTGTTATCTTGTAGGATTAACCCCTAACTTGACTTAAATTTAGCCATATGGCCCCCTCCAATTTATTTTGTATGCAATTGGCCCCCCTTATATTTTATTCCTGGTTCCGTCCCTGCGCGCTGGCACATGCGACTTTGTCATGGTTTTCAAGTCACTAAAGTGATCAGGCAGTTGATTTGCTAATACATGCAAATCTATTATCTTTTGGACTTCTTTATTTGTCTCAGCAGTGCGTGAGTCATGAGCGTGGATCCCCGTGGCTTGCCACGTGATTTCTTGACTTTTATCATCAAGGGGTTGATTTCCTCCCCCTAAAATCGGAAATAGATCCTCGTCAAATATGCAATCAGCAAAGCAGGCCGTATGACAATCACCTGTCATGGGGTCCAAATACCTGATTATGGACATAGTCTCATAACCAACATATATCCCCGACTTACGGAGCAGGCCCATTGCTGATCGCTGGGGTGGTGGTATCGGTAAATACACCTGGCAACCGAACCTGCGAAGGTAGGAAATTTTCGGTGCCGACCCCTACGCAAGCTACATTGGAGAATGGATGTTGTAGGCCGATGGTCGAAAATTTATGAGTTTAGCAGCGTGTAACACAGTATGCCCCCAACATGTAGTTGGTAAATTACAACCCTGAAGGAGCGGTCTGGCAATAAATTTAATCCTTTTAATCAAAGCCTCTGCAAGTCCATTTTGCGTATGGACATGCGGTACTGAGTGCTCGACTGTGATTCCCATTGCCATGCAATAATCATCGAAAGCCTTTGAAGTAAATTCTCCAGCATTGTCCATTCTGATGGACGTAATACGATAATCACGGAATCTATTCCTCATTTGTATGATCTGCGAGATCAATTTGGCAAATGCATGGTTTTGTGTTGACAGCAGGCAAACATTAGACCATTTAGAGGAAGCATCGATGAGTACCATAAAGTACCGAAACGACCCTGAGAGGGGCTGAATTGGACCACATATGTCCCCTTGGATACATTCCAAGAACGCGGGGATTTCATCCTTCACCTTTAAAAGGGATGGTCTAATGATTAACTTCCCCGTAGCGCATGGAGAGCACACGAAATCATCAGGATTTGGGAAGTTCTTCACATTAACATTATGACCATTCGAGTTGTTAATTATGTTCCTCATCATTCACAGACCGGGGTGGCCTAATCTATCATGCTATAGGCAAAATAGTTCAGAGCTTCGAAAAACTGTCTTTAAGGTAGTGTACACGGGCGATGCTACAATTTCATGTAGTAGAGCCCCGTGTCCCATGAAGGAAGCCTTTCGAGGACATGGGTACCATTTGCATTGCACCTTGTGATGAGGAGGTATTCCTTACCACCCTCGTCATCGGTCCCAATATGGAAACCATTGGCACGAATAGCTTTGAAGCTCAAGAGAGTGCGAGTAGCCTCTAGGCACAACAATGCGTCATCAATGACCAAAGTCGTTCCCATGGGGAGTACAATAGTGGCTCTTTTGGAGCCTACTATTTTCGGACCGTAGCCGGCGATCGTCATAATACTACCCGGAGACTTTTGGATTGACTTGAAGTACTTATCATCTCTCAATATGGTATTTGTCGATCCACTGTCCGCAAGGCATGTTTCCTCCATTGGGGGCGCCACACGTGTTCTAAAATATATGCATACAATTATCATAATGAAGCGAGGAAGTAGCGACATTACATAATAAATGCACACATATCTCAGAACATAACATGCCATCACATTTAAATAGAGGAATTAATGAACGATAACCAAATGTCATTCAAGCACCGAAATAATGAATATGTTTTGCTCTTATAGAGGTTACAAACCAAATGTATCTCAAATAGCCTAAGGA
Organism: Puccinellia tenuiflora; assembly: GCA_012064385.1. Classification (NCBI taxonomy): domain Eukaryota; kingdom Viridiplantae; phylum Streptophyta; class Magnoliopsida; order Poales; family Poaceae; genus Puccinellia; species Puccinellia tenuiflora. The sequence goes on from QRDG01002284.1 coordinate 59,012, forward strand.
ATCATGATAGATAAAATGAGTGGAGTCTAGACGGGCAAAGAGAATGCGCTGTTCACTTCACACTCAATCTCCAACTTAGAGAACTGCTCCTCAGTGAATATAGGATCATCATCAGTGCCAATCCTTGGTGCGCCAGGGAGCACAACGTGCTCAACCTCCATAGATATGCCAACGTCCGACGGGACCGTCGGGGTCGTCTCCATGGGCACCATGGTTGATGCAGCCGCAGGCAGGGGTGGAGGCGGCGGTAGGAGCTCGGGCGCCACCGAGAGTGTCGGTGGTGCCTCGCAGTGAACTGAGGCGAGGTGCGATTCACGCACCTTCTTACTAGCCTTGTACGCTGCCACAACATCCTTAGGCGCACGGCACTGTCGTGAGAAGTGTTCTATAGAGCCGCACCGGTAACAATCCTGGGGCCTCTGCTCCCCCTTGCCTGGCTGATGCTGCTGAGCCTGGCGAGGAGGGAGAGGTGCCTTCTTGCCCTTCCTGCCCCTCTTCTTCTTGAGAGGTGCACGGACCTTCAGGGCATTAGCATGGGTCTCCTGACGAGAACTCGCCCCAAGTGGTTGCTCGAGAGAGTTCTTTCGCAAGAGCTCATCCTGCGCCTCCTCCACTTGGAGTATGTCCACAAGCTCTGCATACTGCGTGCACTTCCCCTGGCGGTAATTCCGTGAGGACTGTACAACATTGGGGTGGAAGGTAGAGAGAGTCTTCTTAATCTTCTGGCTGTCGATAATGGTGGTACCACACAGCTGAAGAGAGGTGCAAATCTGGTGCAAAGCCGAATTATACTCTCCCACCGTCTTAAACTCCTGAAACCTCAGACGAATCCACTCCGCCTCTGCCTGCGGGCCAACAGTGTACTTCAGTCGCTCGAAACGCTTTTTGAGAGCATTCCAGAGGTCCAAAGCACTCCGTTCAGCCATGTACTAGTTTTTTCAGAGTACCACAGAGATGGTGACGCAGAAAATGCAGAGCTCGGTCATTCTCAGCGGGGGTGGCATCACTTTTGACGCCATCAGCTCCCACGCTAATTGCTTGCTTCATCTCTTTGGACGTGAGGAAGATATCCACATCCGATGCCCAAGTCAGGTAGTTCAACCTGTTTTGTGCTAGCTTGGTGAACTCACGGTTGACGATTCCGGCCATCTGCGATTTATGCAAGACGTATTAGATTACAGCAGGTAATCCGGATTACAGCAAGTAATCCATTGCATAAATGCGATGAAGATACATTTGTTAATTAACATGGCGTTCCAATATTTAAGATCATGCTAACAAGTATAGAAATGACAAAAACATGTTAAGCGCATAAAAAATGTGAAAAATTGCCGTAAAATTGACTTTCCGAAAATATTTAAGCCTAACCATGCAATTTCAGCAAAAACAGACAGTTCGAGGGGCTTATACGCGAAAATAATTCAGTAGGAGTTAACATTACGTGAAACCTCGAAAAACAGAGGGCTAAAATGCATGTTTCCGTGCGCAGCCGCTTTTCGGTCCGGCCAGTTTCGCAGCAGGCCGAATAACGGGCCGCGGTCCACCTTCCGATACATCTCACAACGCCCCATTTTTTTTAGTCGTGGCAACCTGGGCCGGAATTGGCCCAATGGCCGAACCACAACTAGGCCGGCCCATCCCCCCCCCCCCGTCGTGTCCCTGCACGGACGGCACTAGGGTTTCCCTGGCGCCTCATGTGTCCAGGCGGCGGCGGCGGTGGCACCTGCAGCCAGCAGGGCTTGCCGGTGGCACACGTGGTGGGTGGGGATGTGGGGGCGGGGTCTCGAGCTCGCGCGGACGGGGTGACCGGCCGGCGGAGCGTGACGCGGCGTCGCGGACAGGCCGGCCGGCCGGCGGGCGTGGCGACGCATAGGCGCAGCGGGCGCGGGAGGCAGTGCGGCAGTGGAGCGGCCAGCGGGGCGTGCAGCCGCCGGGCAGTGGGACAGCCGGCCAGCAGGGAGAGACGACGCGGCGGCGGCCAGCAGGGTCAGGCGGCGTGATGCGCGGCCAGCTCGTGGCGGCGGTGCGCGACGGCTAGCATGACCAGGCACGCAGCTGGCGCGGAAGGTGGTGCAGGAGCGCGGCAGCGTGCATCCGGCCGTGGTGCAGCACGCGCGGGCGCGGCCAGCAGGCGGCAGATCGCGGCCGTGGCTCGCGCGGACGCGGGAGTGCGCACTGACGGCGGCATTGACTCGCTCCGACATGACGGCTTGTGGCGGATTGCATTGCGGTTCTCTATGTCGACGATAGTGCGTGGTCATCTGGACCTTTTGCTCACGGGAAGCACGACGACGGTGCTACGTGGTGCACGGCTCGGTGTGTGGCATGGCGGCTCGGCCGACCTGGGCAACACACGACGAGCGGCTCCACGGCAGCCGACGACGTCTTTTACGTCAACACCGAGAACATCTCGGTTGTCAATTTTCATCGTCCGTTCATCTGGAATCAAGACGGCGCGTGGCACAGCTGGTGCGTCGCGGCGGTATTGTGATCATCTGGATCACGTTCGTGTACCGACTCCCTATAGTGTAGTCATCAAATCCGCTTGTATTGCGAGATCCATCGACATTGGTTGGCGACATCAGGTCTGCTCAGATCTCGCGAGGGAAATACACATTGTAGGTGCAAAGATAATCCGTATAAAACAGATTACAAAAACAGAATCATAAAGAGATGGGGGACCGTTCTTGTGATCGGATCTGGATTATACATGCGCGATCAACGAGGAGAGCCTGCTTGAGGGAGGCTCGATGCAGATCAGTTGGTGGAGCAGTACGTGCTGATAACGTGTTCCACAACCTTTGCCGGCAAGTCCGGTCCAAGGTCGTGGAGCGAGAGCGTAGTCAAAGTAGTAGTACACGCGGCACAAGCACAGATGCGAAAAGTAAAGGAGACACGACGAAATAGTCTGGACTGATCTTTATTAATCAATGTGTCTCTCTCCATACAATACAGGGGGTATATGTAGGCGAGAGGGGTAGGTGGAGAGGACCAAACCCTAGAGGGAAAACCCCCCACCCAAGAAAGGGTGGGCCACGTACGTGACCGTATGGGTCGTATTCCCAACAGAAACTAGCAAAACTTAATACACAGTTTGTCGCGGATAAAATACGGAACACAAAAACGAAAGTAAGGGCATCCACTATGTAGTCCATAAGCATTTGTTTGTTATGTGGATTGAGAAGGGTGGGATGGACCTTCCCTGTCGAGGGTTTCTCAAGACAGATGCCATCGAGTGACTTGAACGCGCGGAGCAAGGCGATGTAGAAATCACGAGGGGGTCGACACACATGAGTTTACCCAGGTTCGGCCCCTCTTTGCGAGGTAAAGACCTACTCCTGCTAGATTGTATTAGATCGATGGGGTGTACAAGGTGTGCCAATGGCGGGTTGCGCAGGAGCGTAGATCGACTCCGGCGCAAAAGTGTCTAGGAGGTGGAAAAAGGGTATCTCCTTTAGGGTTTCCCCCTAGCCGCCCTTATATACCGAGTTGTCTAGGGTTTACAAGATGCATCCGGGTCGGTTTGGAGCTTATCCTACGGCTGTCGATGAAGCTAGGTTACTTGGAACGCAATCTTCGTCTCCACTGCCTTCTTCTACCGAACCCGGGTTTGAGTCGAGTTGGCCCACCGGGTTGCGGGCTTGGCCTTCCCTTGATATGATCCTCCGGGTGGGCTGCTGGGCCACCCGGGTCCTGTGGTCCAACCCGCATGTCTGGGCCTACCCGGTTGGGTATTCCCTCATCATTAGCCCCCGAGTTCGCTAGGGACTTGACTCCGGCTTTCTTTTCGTCTCGTCGAGTTTTCGGTGGAAGTCGCTGAACGAACTCCTGAAAGCATGAAATAAGAAATCGGAACATATTAGTGACTTGATGCCCGGTCTAACTCGAGTTTATTCGATGCTGGCTTGTGCCCGTTGGAACACCTTGTTTTGTCGACTTGCTCCGTGTCGAGTTGTCTCCTCGTATTCTCCGCGCTGATGTCAGAGCATCTTTGACTACTAATGCGCTGTCATGGTGGCTTGGCGTGTTGACCTGCCGCCGGTCAGACTGATGCGACAACTCGACCCCGTCGCTTTGAGTCTTGTGCGTAATCATGGCGCCGTCTCAAATTCTGCGCGTCGAATCGAACCGTTGGAGCACACTTTGCCGAGTAGACATGGCTTGATCCGGGTCGAGTGTTGCGCCACGTTCGCACATTGCCCGAGATTCCTGCGACGCGTGTCCGCGTTCACCGCGATAGTGGAGGGAGTGATCTCCCCATTTAAAGGAAAAGCGGGTGAAGGGGCGAGGTTACGCTCCCTCACTTCTCCCCATTTTCATCGCGCGCCGCCGCCGCTCTCCACGCTTTCCATCACAGGCCTCTGAGCTCGCCGGCCTCCCACCATCGGTTCTTCTAGTTCAGCGTTCTCCTACGCCTCTCCGGCAATGGTGGCCTCCAAGGGAGAGTGGGCGAAGTAGAAGGTCTCCGCGGCAATGCTCGAGGAATGGGCGACCGCAGGCGCGCTCCCGGACGGATCGACTGGCGCGTGGCGGGCCGCCACCGGCGACGAGCAGCCGCGACCCCGTCAAGGGGAGTTCGTGATGTTTGCGAGCTTCCTCGACCGGGGGCTCTCATTTCCATCGTCGGAGTACTTCCGGCGTTTCCTGGCCTTCTACGGCATCCAGGTACATGACCTGACGCCGAACTCCATTCTCCACCTCTCCTGCTTCGTGACTCTCTGCGAGGCCTTCCTCGGGTGTCCCCCCTTCTTCCCCCTCTGGCTCCAAATCTTCCACGGGAAGCTGGGGAACAAACAGGCGCTGATGCCTTGCGGCAGCCTCAACTTCCAAGTGCGGGCCGGCTTGCGGTACCCGGATCTCCTTCTCTCGAAGAAGGTGAACTTGTGGAGGTAGGGGAGCTTCTACATGCGTGAAGCCGCCCCGTCTGGCGAGGTGGCAATCCCTCCCTACTCAGCCGGAGGAAGCCACCCTCGCAACCTGCAAGAGCTGCCAGCCACCATAGATCAGCCGACCGTCGAGTTGCTTTAGGCGCGACTCGCCGAGTTGATGGAGGCTGGGCTGACTGGCCTGAGCTTGGTGTCAACCTTTGTCAGGCAACGGATCGCGCCCCTTCAGCAGCGTACTTCCCTGATGCACGAATACACGGAGCTCGAGGACCCTTCCCGACTGAATCGGTTGACCTGGTCGGTTGAAGACTTCATCGCCCAGATCGGGAGGTTGACCGGGTATGTCTTGGAGGATAAGAACATCCTAGGCCTGGCGGCGTACAGATCCACCAACCCGGATCCCACGGTAAGTCGACTCGCCATGCTCGTCTTCTTTATGCATCGACTCCTTTGGGACTTTAACTTCTTGTTGTTCGCAGACCTTTTGGCATTTGGTGGGATTGCCTCCGGTCCGGGAGGACGCGCCCCAGCATCCGGCCGAGTCGCAGGATGTTGACGATGGCGACTCGTCCGAGTCGGAGTCCGCGGGTGCGGACGCTCCTCCTGAGCCTCACGAGAGTGGCGTCTCGTCGATTCAAGCCGGCGTCGGGAGGATGGAGGATGATGACGAGTTCGAGTTGGGCAACTTGGGCGAAGGAGCTTCCGTCGTCGCACTTGGGAAGCAAAAGGCCGCTGACCCTCCTCGGCAACAGTCGAAGCGTCCCAAGGGCCCTTCTCAGCCGGCAGCAACCACGGGGGCTTACCTACACCGGCGTACCTTGGCCGCCAAGGCCAAGAAAAAGAAGGAAGAGAAGAAGGAAGAGGCTAAGGAGGGGGCAAGCGCCGTCTCCATCCCAATGCCTCCCCCTTTGAATCGCGGGCCTTCCCCTACTCCCTTGCCGAAAAGGGTGTGGCGGCTAGCTCTTAAGAGCCAGCCCTTCTCCAACGAGTAAGTTACCAGCGAGCTTTACCCTCTTGTCTTGTTCTTGTTTGGCATGCTTTGTCTTGATGTGAGCCGACGCAGGACAGGGGCGGACGCGGCGATTGACGTGGATGAACTCGACTCGCCCGTCGGGTCACCACGCACTGGCGAGGCGGAGGACGCGGTGAGGGCCTCCATTGCTCCTTCGCTGCCCCCTGCTCAGCCCCCGAGCGAGGAGGATGACGCCACGAAGGCTGCGTCGAGTGGGACTGTCGTCCCTGGGGCGACTTTGTCGCCCACAACATTGCTGGTTACAGATGCGACTCTTGTCGCCTCTGTGCCGACGTTGCGACCCGCTGCGGAAGGAGCGGGTCAGCCAAGCTTCGTCGACTTGATGAAGCTTGCTGCAGCTGCGCATGAGGTATGTGATCTTGCCTTCGATAGGTAGTTGTAACCACCCGTAGCCCCGAGGCCCCAGTCGATGTCTTGATATCGGCTTGGGTCTCTTCTCTAGAATTTTTCCAGTAGAATTTCGCCCGTAGCCCCCGAGGGTCGAGGCGACTTTGTAGAAGTTGACTTGAATCTCCAATCTGTTGCTTGCTAAAGTTGTTTTTTCTGATAAAATCTCGGCCGTAGCCCCCGAGGGTCGAGGCGAGTTTGTAGAAATCGGCTCGAATCTCCAATTTGTTTTTTTTGTTGTTCTTTTTCCCTTTGTGCACCTTGAAAAATCGCTCGTAGCCCCGTGGATCAAGTCGACTTCGCCAAAGTCAGCTTGAGTCTCGAATCTTTCTAGCCCCCGGGCATTGTAGTGCGGCTTGGGGGATCTTCAATAACTTTTGTTGCATCGTGTGCAGAGAGAGCTTGACGACCTCCAAAGCCAGCTTGCTGAAGCGTGCAGAAGTCTTATGTCGCGCGAGTCGGTGTAGGATGACATTGATAAACTCAATGTCGCGCACTGCAATGCTTTGAAGGAGCGGGAAACCGCTATGTCCGCTGTTCGAGCAGACCTGGAGAAGGTCACCGCCCAGGTGGCAGACATGAAGAAGGCGCTGGAGGCGATGGAGAAATCAAGCGCTGACGAAATCAAGGCGCTGAAGGAGGAGAATGCGCAGGTCAAGTCAGAGGTGACCGACTTGACGATGCACTTGAGAGCCGCCGTCCGCGGCTTTATTGGTAAGTTTTCGGCCGCTGGTACTTCGTGCCTGTGTGGTTTGCCACTGTTGTAATCTTTGTTTGTCTTGTACAGGGAGTAGCGAGGACTTTGTCGCCCTTGTTCCTGACGCCCTTCTTGACCGCGTCATCGTCTTCAGCGACCGGGTGGTGGAGGTGGGAGCCGCCATTCTGAAGCACATGTCGGCCAGAGTCTGCAACGTGCCGGCTCAAGCTGCTGACATGGTGGAGCGCTTGACGCGGATCCCTGCCATTGGAGACCGGTGGCGTCGATCGGCTGCTCGGTCGGGAGCCATACTGGCACTTGGCGCGACGGTTGCTCGCTACCCCAAGGCCGACTTCCGGAAGATTACCTCGGGTTTCCCAAAGGTGGACAAGAACGACAAGGAGATCAACCCGCAAGAGGTGATGGAGCGGGTCGACCCCTACGCCTGCCGGCTTGCACGACTCATCGAAACAGACAAGTTTGTCGAAGACGAGGTCACGCCGGAGGATGCAGGGAAGGAGTTCCTTGCCTTTGAGAATCTCCACGTCGACTCCCTTATGGCTGTTGAGAACTTGCCGCCCCTTCCTTCCGGCGAATGGGTCCTTGAGGCGCCAGCCCCCGGGTCTGAAAGTAGCGCAACCGCGTCCGTCCGCCGGTGTGTGCGGGCCGAGAGGTCGTCGCCTGGAAGTGCTTAGAGCACTTTAGATTTTAGTATTGTTAAGTTCATGTAAGAACAAAAGTTTGTTTTAATATTGTGCGACTTACGAGAGGGGCGTTTCTGCACTCGGGTGCACGTGCACCTGGTATTTTCGAGCATTTTTTAAAAATAGTAAAACATTACGAAAAAATCTGAAAAAAATTGGTTACATACATATATGAGTTTACCATACTCGTGCAAAATTTCGGAATGAAATGACAAATTATGTGTTCTGTATAAAAAAGACAAATACAGTTGTCAGAATTAGATCTAAAAACACAAATTTGAAAACACAGATTTTGTCTTTTTTTTACAGAGTACAGTATTTGTCATTTCATTCCGAAATTTTGCACGATTGTGAAAAACTCATATGTGTGTGTCACCAATTTTTTTTCAGATTTTTTCGTAATGTTTTACTATTTTTAAAAAATGCTCGAAAATAACAGGTGCATGTGAGCTCGGGTGCACAAGTGAATTTCCGGCGACTTACGCTTTTAATTGTTATTTTGTGATCGTGTCACTCGCGTTGTTTTAAGTCGTTCATGCGACTTGTCGATTGTTGATGCGTGTCAAACATATCTATAATTTTTGATTGATCCATGCTAGTTTTGTGATGTTGTCACATGTTTCTACTATCTTATTACATCATTTTTATGCATTTTGTTGGACTAACCTATTGACAAGATGCTTAGTGCCAGTTTCCTGTTTTTGTTGTCTTTTCGTTTCAGAAACTTACCACAGGAAATATTCTCGGAATGCACTGATAATTTACGAGGATTTTTTATTCGCCAAGACGGAGTTTCAGTCCAGAGGGCAGCCCTGGGGGCCACCCACAGGATACACTACTAGGAAACTAGCTATAGGTGGATAGCTATTCTGTGGCGCACCAAAGTGGCCGTGCGCCACAGAAATCGTCCCCTTTCTGTGGCGCATATTTAAGAAATACGCCACTGAATTAGGGTATTCTGTGGCGCACCAGCGCACATGCGACACAGAAAATTAGTGGGCCCCACAACCAACGGCTGGATTGCATCCTACCCCACCTTTTCTGTGGCGCATGTAGACAGATGCGCCACAAAAATCTGTCTTTCTGTGGCGCATGGAACAAAATGCGCCACATAAAGTAGCATTTCTGTGGCGCATCTTGTTCCATGCGCCACAGAATTGCTGTGCAGAAATACAAAAGTGGCAGCATATGAATTTAAGTATTATACCTACTAAAGGTGTCTATTCTTTCTTTAAAAATATTAACAAATATGTGTGTGTTCTTTCTTTCAATTTAATAAAAAAAATTTAAAAGAAAAAAATATCATTAAAAAGAATAACAAATATGTGTGTTCTTTCTTTAAATTTAACCAAAAATTTATTTTTTGAAAATAAAAAATATCATTAAAAAGAATAACAAATATGTGTGTGTTCTTTCTTTAAATTTAACCAATTTTTTTTAGTATTATACCTACTAAAGGTGTCTATTCTTTCTTTAAAAATATTAACAAATATGTGTGTGTTCTTTCTTTAAATTTAACCAAAAATTTAATTTTTTAAAATAAAAAATATCATTAAAAAGAATAACAAATATGTGTGTGTTCTTTCTTTAAATTTAACCAATTTTTTTAGTATTATACCTACTAAAGGTGTCTATTCTTTCTTTAAAAATATTAACAAATATGTGTGTGTTCTTTCTTTAAATTTAACCAAAAATTTATTTTTTGAAAAGAAAAAATATCATTAAAAAGAATAACAAATATGTGTGTATTCTTTCTTTAAATTTAACCAATTTTTTTTTGTATTATACCTACTAAAGGTGTCTATTCTTTCTCTAAAAATATTAACAAATATGTGTGTGTTCTTTCTTTAAATTTAACCAAAAATTTATTTTTTGAAAAGAAAAAAAATATCATTAAAAAGAATAACAAATATGTGTGTGTTCTTTGTTTAAAATTAACCAATTTTTTTATTATTATACCTACTAAAGGTGTCTATTCTTTCTTTAAAAATATTAACAAATATGTGTGTGTTCTTTCTTTAAATTTAACCAAAAATTTATTTTTTGAAAAGAAAAAAATATCATTAAAAAGAATAACAAATATGTGTGTGTTCTTTCTTTAAATTTAACCAATTTATTTTTAGTATTATACCTACTAAAGGTGTCTATTCTTTCTTTAAAAATATTAACAAATATGTGTGTTCTTTCTTTAAATTTAACCAAAAATTTATTTTTTGAAAAGAAAAAAATATCATTAAAAAGAGTAACAAATATGTGTGTGTTCTTTCTTTAAATTTAACCAAATTGTTTTTTAGTATTATACCTACTAAAGGTGTCTATTCTTTCTTTAAAAATATTAACAAATATGTGTGTGTTCTTTCTTTAAATTTAACCAAAAATTTATTTTTTGAAAAGAAAAAAATATCATTAAAAAGAATAACAAATATGTGTGTGTTCTTTCTTTAAATTTAACCAAAAAAAATTGAGACAGCCAGGATTCGAACCTGGCTGCCCCAAGTTCCAGCTTGCTAACCACTGGGCTATGTAGTTGTTGGTGTCATGAAACAGCAGCACCATGTTTTAAATTTTTAGGCCACCTAATTCTGTGGCGCATCTCTAAAGAGGATGCGCCACAGAATATCAAATTTCTGTGGCGCACGGAGGAAGTGATGCGCCACAGAATCTCACATTTCCGTGGCGCACCCAGGCGGGGATGCGCCACAGAAATTTTTTGCGCCCACTTACATGTGGGCCCTCCCTGCGCCGGCCTCTCCTTTCCCAAATTTCGCTAACCCGCGCGCACGCCCCCTCGACGCCCAACTGTCGGCCGCCGCACTGCCACCGCCCCAACTCACCGCCGCCGGCCGCCCCAACCCATGAGGAGCACCTCCACCGCGTCCACGAGGAGCACCTCCACCGCGCCCACGAGGAGCACTGCCACCGCGCCCACGAGGAGCACCTCCACCGCCTTCGACGACCTCCCCTCCCTTCCCTCCCCGAGGTGCTGCCCCTCTCCCTCTCCTCCTTCCCCTACCTTAGAGCTGCACCCTAGGTGTTTGTTAAAATCCCAAGCCCAAGTTTGATGCTGGATGCTGTGTGATGCTAGATGTTGTGATGCTTGATGCTGTGATGCTAGATGCTGTGTATGGTGGGATTCTCTGGTGCTTGATAGTGTCTATCATAAATGCAGTAATTTTAGGTTTAATTTTTGCTAGGTGTTTTAGGTTTAATTTTTTTGAACCTCTGATAGTGTGTTTTAGGATGCTCCTGCCACATGGACTTGAACAAGTAACAGTTTCACAGTTTTTAGGATGCTCCTGTTGTACCCTGCTTCCTCTAAACTTGTGTTCATGTTCAGTGCAAAAAGAATTCTTCTACTAGCCAATATAGGACAGTAGGAACGATAATAATAGCTAGTGGATTTAGTTTTGCACTTACAAAAATATATTGATCTCTATGTAGCAGCTTCGATTTAACTAGACAAACCTGTTGGGTGTTTTGTACATATTAAACCTAGTTGATATTCATTGAAATAGAGAAGTGGAAAAGGAAATTAGCTACATGATGATTTAAGTAGCAATCTGGGTGTCATCCTTAGAACAAAAAAATAGCAGTGACAACCAATCTGGGTGTCATCCTTAGAACAAACAATTAGCTACATGATCATTTAACCTAGTTGTTCCAATTTGGGTGTCAGTGTATTTATTCACCATATTTAAATAGCAATGACAGCCAATAAAGGACAGTAGGAACAAAAAATAATAGCTAGTGCATTTAGTTTTGCATTTACAAAAATATATCGATCTTGTATATTCCTGTCAAGTTAGGTTTATGTTTCTTCACAGATCCCTAAAAAAACAGAAAAGTAAACAGAATTATTATTGATGATGGATGCATAATAATCCTGTTATTATTGATGCTTTAGATGCTTTAGATGATGGATGCATAATAATTCTGTTATTATTGATTCTGTTATTAGATGCTTTATTGATGCTGAAAATATGTTCCTTTTCTTTTTTTTGGTTGTACAGGTGCAGAGGTGCTTGTGTGTGCTAGGCAAGAAGACGCCCTTGTGTGTGAAAAATTTACAGGTGAGGTTGTTTGTGCTCCGACCATCGTGTCGTGGAGTTTGTCGTGGTTGTTTGTGCTCCGACCATCGTGTCGTGGACATGTCGGCCAGAGATGTGGATCGATATTTTTGTGAAATGTTTGCAGGTACCCCGAGAGGCCCTTGAGTTTTCCGGAATGTCGATTAACTTCCGTTCCGGCAAATTCGGGTACTCCATATGTCCCTTTTTTATCAAAGGTCTTGCCGAAATTTTTCGTGAATTTTGGCATGACTTTGCTAAAAAAGGGACATATGGGGTATTGCGACTAATGCATGGGCCGGGGTATCTTAGTACTTAATTAATTGATTTTTTTTCTTATATTTGTTATACTAACTTTTTGCCTCTTTTTAATTAAGTGCAAACATGTCGGACTCCACTGGTCATTCTAAGAAGATGAGCGTCGAATAAATAGCTAGAGACGCCAACAAGTCGTTCTGGGAAGCGTCCCAGGAGTTGGAGGAGGCCGCCGCCGCCGGAGCTGCTAGTGGCCACCGTGCCAACGATGAGCAAGACGCCCCGGAGGGCGATGACGCCGAAACCACCGATGGAGCTGCTAGTGGCGGCCATGAGGATGAAACCACCACCACCGATGGCGGCGACCACACGGATGGTGGTGGCGACCTGACCGCTCCGAAGCAGAAGAAGGAAAGGAGGGATAGGACACCTCAAGTGCTCGCCAACGTCACAGACCATTTCACCGAGGTCACGCCAAGTGGCCTACCAGTGGCGCCTGAGGCCCCTGCCAAAGGGTACAACATGCAACTAGGGTGCATCCTCCGGGAAAGCGTGTCCATAAACACGAAGGACATCAGAAGCACGAACAATAAGGCTTTGCGCAACATCCTCCTCCAGAAGCTTCACCAACGGCACACGTTTCCTCCAGAAACTTATGCTTTCTTGTATATTTGTTCCGTTGCTGATCCTTTCCAACATTTCGTTTCAATTGTGTTGAGCAGGAACAAGTACTGCACACTCGTCGTCCTGAACCCGAGGTGGTCCAGTGCCACTTATCTCGACTTGGGGAGTTTGGATATGAAGAAAGACTAAACCAAGCTAAAGGGTGTTCTCGATGAGGCTCTCGAGGGCTACGCCAAAAAGGGAGGCCCCTTCGAAAAGAAGCAAGACGTTTTCAGCAATGACGGCACACATCGGTTCAAGCATGTGACCGAGTTCTGCTGCATCAAGCAGAAGTCTGGCAGCGTGAAGGAGGCCTTCTACACCCTCCGTCACCTTAAAGAGTTTGTCCGGGATGCTGAGAAAATGAAGTTGCCATCTAGCCTCCAAGAATGGACCAAATGTGCGGGGGATATCACCGATGCCGATCTTAGAGAAGACTTCCATCGCATCCAGGTGCAGTTATCGCAAATTATCATCGAAGATGTCAACAATCATCGGGGGTCCTTACACAACATCAGAGGTAGCAATAAGTGCTTCTTTATTTTCTTTATTATAGACTTGTCCACTTAGATTTGTATTATTAACCAATATATTTATATCCCAATCCATCTCCAGGGTTGCCTAGGAGGGAGATCGATGAAATCCTAGAGGCTCAGCAGGACACCAGGACGTGGACGACGAAAGAGGGCTGCAAACCGTTCCGGCCGCCGACGAATAAGAAGGATCCATGATCGTCCTCCCCGCTCTTACTCACCATCATCATGGATCCTAGTGTAGGCGGTGTGACCTATTCATTTGTAATGTGAAACGATGTTAAAAATTCGGCACTTGTAATTATTGTGTGACACGATGAACTTTTGTATCATACTTGTGTAAAAATTGTGTATCTCGGGCTCTAAGTAATGTGATATACCTGTATTTTCTATAATATATACCTGTATTTCCTGTTTCCTGTAATATACCTGTATTTCCTGTAATGTGATATACCTATATTTTCTGTAATATACCTATATTTGTACAGCAGGTAGCAGAAAATTGAAAATATATTTATATTATTCTGTGGCGCATCTTTTTAATTTTCTGTGGCGCATGGACTTCTGTGGCGCATAGGCAACAGATGCGCACAAAAAATATTTCTATGGCGCACCACAGCTGGTGCGCCACAGAATCTTTGTATTTCGGTGGCGCACCGAGGGGGTGCCCCACAGAAATATATTTTAGTGGCGAGGTTTCTGCGGCGCATCCCACCATTTCTAGGATGCGCCACAGAAACCCTATACTGGTGCGCCACTAATGGCCTTCTCCCTAGTAGTGGTAGGGACGAACCACAGCCGCGGCCTGCCCTAGGGCGGCGGGTGGGAGCCACCCCTGCTCCTGGTGTGTCCCCTCGGCCCACTCCGACGCCTATAAAATCAGATTAATCCCAAAAACATCGAGGCGGCCATTATTTTCCAGAGAGGTCACCCCGAGGCGCCGCCACCATAAACCCTAGTTCGGGGGTGATTCTGAAGCTGATCCCGGCACCCCGTCGGAGGGGAGAATGATCCCGGAGGGCTCTTCATCGCCATGCCTTCCTCCGGGATGATTTGTGAGTAGTCCCACCATGGACTACGGGTCCATGGCAGTAGCTAGATGGTAGTCTCTCTCCCTTGTGCTTGATGTATTATGATCTTGTGAGCTGCCTAACATGATCAAGATCGATTATTGTAATGCTATGTGATGTGTTTGCTGGGATCCGATGGATTATGAAGTTATGTTCAGATTGTGCATGATTCTTATATGAGTAATTTATGTTCTTGCATGCTCTCCGATGTGCGTAGTTACTTTGGCCGAGTGATTGTGTGTATCTCCAAGTGGGAGTACTTATGCTAGATAGTGGGTTCATGCCACCTTTTATTCCTGGGCACGAGTGACAGAAATGTCTAAGGGTGAGGGTGTGCTGTTGCTACTAAGGGTAAAACAGCGGTGTTAATGTCTCTTTTGACATTAGTATTGCTTACTTCATGTGCTTTACTTAATGCAAACGTCTGTTGCTTGCAACTTAATACCGTTGGGTGACAGGCTGGATAGCGATCCCACGGTGGACTTTTTAGACAAAGATGCAGTTGGACTCAACGGTCTTTGTTCATTGTCGTGATGCCTACATAAATATTATCATGTTATCTATTTCATAGCTAGATTAAGTTTGTGTTATAATCCTGTCAATTGCCTAGCTGTAATTTGTTTACCCATCATATGATTGTTTTATTTACTTGAGAGACTCCACTAGTGAATCCATGGCCCCCGGTCCATCTTTTTACATTGATTGCAACCTTTATTCATCACTTTTCATCATCATTACTTCTCTGGTCCACTTTCATATTTTCATCTATTTCACTATACAATTAACCGCTTTGTTTTCTGCGAGACCGGAAAGATTGACAACCTTTCCGCCGTTGGGGGCAAAGTAATTGGTTGAGTGTGTGCAGGTCCGCGTCTGTTGAAGATTAAGCGCCAGAGATCTTCAACATTCAATTTGTAGTTGATTTCAATGTCCTACTAGTTCGATAAACCTCGGTTCATTTACGAGGGAAAACTGCTACTCACTACATCCACGCCTTCGCTTGGGGCACAACCCAACGCTACCATCACCGATCATCAAGCAGTTTTCTGGCACCGCTGCCGGGGACTTTGGAGCTACAGCAAGGGGAGTCTCATATTCTCAATCACTTTACTTTGTTTTTGTTTTGCTTGCTTTATTTCTTGTTTAGTTTATTTTCTTGTTTCAAAATTTTAAAACCCAAAGAAATTAGTGTAGTATTTTATCCTGTTTTATTAGTATGCTTAGTTCTTTGTTGTTCTTAATGGCTACTTTCTTTGAAACTAGATCTTTTTGTGGCTTTACAGAAGATCAACAAAAATACTATAAGGTACACCGCTTGTCGCAAAACGGGAAACAACTTTGGGAATTTCTGAAAAAATGAACTTGTATGCTGAAAATATAAGTTTCCTCTATGATATAAAATGTTCTTGTGGGAGGCGCACTTCA
Source organism: Puccinellia tenuiflora (assembly GCA_012064385.1). Lineage (NCBI taxonomy): Eukaryota > Viridiplantae > Streptophyta > Magnoliopsida > Poales > Poaceae > Puccinellia > Puccinellia tenuiflora. The sequence goes on from QRDG01002284.1 coordinate 74,732, forward strand.
CACCTCCCCTTCCAATGTCAGTACAATGAAAATGAAACCTTAGCTTCTTATGTTGGGGAAAATTTTGATTTCTTTGATGTTGAACAGATTGAAGAATTTGTTGCTTTTAAGGGTGCCTATGAAATTGCTTCTCTGCTGGAGAACATTGATAATGCTCGTTATCTGATGCATGTAAAATGCATACATGAACTTTGCATTATAATACTCATATTTCAATCATATTTGCATCATATAAGGGTTATATCATTGTTTTATAAGGATTTTGGGAAGATTTCACAGTTTTCCTATTTTTCTGGAATTAACCCTGCACTGGCAGAAAACCCTATTTTCTATATTTTGACGTTTCAGGGACCCAAACGACGTCCAAATGACCTAATATTTTGCGGGGATCATTTTTTGGAAGGAACGAAGCGTAGGAGAAAAGGAAGCGAACAAACGGAGACCCGAGGGCCGAAAGAGGTGGGCCCACGTGGCCAGATTCCTTGGCCGCGTGGGGCCCCTTATCCTGGGCCTCGAGCCTCCGATGCCGTCAATCTTCGTCCCAGTGCCTTCGTCTTGACCTAAAACCGACTATAAAAATAGTCCCTCGAGGAGTTTCGCGAGGAGGCGGCGGAGAAACAAAAAACCACGAAACAGGAGACAGAAGGCTACCGCCGCTGAAGATCGGAGGGGGGAAACGCCGCCGGAATCACCTCCGGAAGGCTCCTCCATCCCCCCTCTGGAGTCTCAATCAACACCACCGTCAAGACCAGCACCATCTCCATCACCATCTTCGTGATCCACTTCATCCCCCTCATTGTTTGAGATAGTTTGAACCCTAGCTACGTCTAAGTACTATTCTCATGTTTGTGAATTGCTACTTGTCATTGTTTTGTGGGGAGATTATATTTTCAGATTGTGTTGTATCACTTATACCATTGAATCATATCATGTCTTCGTGTTGTGAGTAGTTCTCTCATGTTCCTGGGGGCATAGGACGGATTGGCAATAATTTTCACTTAACTTGTGTTGAGTATTTGGTCAAGTTTTTATCTTTTATGATTGTCTTGATGTACAATGTATGAAGTGCACCATATATTGAGTAATGCATGAAGGTGCTATCACACTAGTGTGATGGAATGGGTAGGACCTAGGAGGACACGTAAACCTTGGTCTAATACACGAAGTTAAATTAGGAGGGTATTTATATCGGGGACCTTAGAGTGTAATGCTATGGTGGGACTTTATGTCTTAATAATTCTTATGTAGTCATTTACTTGGCCACATGATCCATCATAAGGGGTTTAGTTTATTTATTTAACTACACCTAATTATGGCTCCGTCCAAAGAAGATTAAAACTTGACAAAATGTTTACCTTGTTGTTCTAGAAATATTTATGCCATGAAATCCATGTAGCCCTTGGGAACGTTTTCCACCTATAAGAAACACACCACTCAAGCTTGTCCTCTTGCTGCATAGAGGATTGGGCTTTCTCTCTTTGAGAGCTTTCACTTGTCATATTTTATTTTCAGTTTTTTACTTTATTGCAAACTCTACACCAAAAACCCAAAAACACTTGCATCATTTAATCATTTTAGTTTGTCTAGTGCATAGATAATAAGAGAAGTGACACTCTTATTTGAGAGGATAAATACTTATACCTTCTAATACTTACACATCGAAGATTTCAACGATCCCCTATACTTGTGGGTATCATTATCAAACTGAGAATTTTACTATACTAAAATATTTCTTTGAGGATTACAATGATAATTATTATATTACTGAATATGTTAAGAAAGTCTCTCATCCAAAAGGAGAGACCGATGCTTTGCAGGAACCTATGGAGGAGGAAATTGCTGAAACTAAGATCCCATTAGGTGAAAAAGAGGAGGAGAGTGAGGAACAAAAGGAGGACCTACCTTCTAATGAAAGTAACTCTTTAAATCTTACTTTGTATGATATGCAACAACTTCCATGGCTCAAGAAAGACAAAAATAAACTGTCAAATGCTTTTCCTACTGTTATTTGTGATGAATTTAATGATACTCCTTTATCTATGCCTCCAATTGATATTTATGATAGTAAAAAGCATGTTTTATGTGATAGTTACATTGTTGAATTTGTTAATAATGCTACTGAAAATTATTATGAGAGAGGAAATTATGGTTGTTGGAGTTCTCATGTTACTAAGACACCTCTCTTTTTGTTGCAAGTTTTGAAGTTGCACTTGCTTTGTCTTCGTATGCTACTAGCTTTATGCTCCAATGAATTATTTTCGTACAAGATGCCTATGCACAGGAAGTGGGTCAGGCTTAAATATGTTTGGTATTTGTTTCTTGATGCTCTCTTTTGTCAACTCTTATTCTTATTAGAGCATCATTGAAATCATTGCGCCTACCTAAAAGGTGTTAAAGAAAAGCGCTTTTGGGAGGCAACCCATTATCTTTTTTCCTTTCAGTTTTCCTTAGTCATGGAGTTGTTGCCTCTGTAGCAACTTCATTGTATCTTTTTGTTTTGGTTTTTTGTGCCAAGTTTAGCCTCTAATGCATTGAAAGTGCGAGGTATTGTTTTGCTGTCCAGAAACAGATTCTATGCGCCTGTTGCAGAAAATCTCGAACAATCCCTAAATTTTATATATTTCTGATATTTTTAGACAGCAAGCCTTACTTTTATCTATCTTTCGTTAGTTTTGAGTTTTCTGATTTGAGCTACAGAAGTGCCTTGAAAAATTCGATCTTTATAGACTATTCAGTTTTTGACAGATTCTGCTTTTATTTTGTATTTGTCTCTGTTACTATCATCAAATGTGATACTCTAGAGGTGGAGTGTCATATTGAGGCTTAGTAAACAGTATATAATGCCCAATAAAGTGGTTTGCAGTTTGTCTTGAGTTGAACACATGTGCATTTTAATTTATGAGCACTAACCCTCTAATCAGTTTATGAGAAGTTTTGTGTGAAGGGAGTTTTTAAGTTCCAAAGGAGAGGATAATGAAGAAATTGAGGATGGATCAAAGCTCAAGATTGGGGATGCCCCCATGGCACCCCCTCTGAATATCAAGAACCATCAAGCGTCTAAACTTGGCATCCCCTCCTCTTCATCGACTATCATAAGGTCATCTTCGTTGAACTACGTTTTTATCACTTTACATATTATGTGCTATGCTTGGAGCGTCTTTTTGCTTTCAGTTTTGTTTTGTTTGTTTGCTGGTCATATCCTTGTTGGATCCTAGCTTTATTTGTGTGGGAGAGAGGCACACTCCGCTTTTTCATTTGAATACTCCTTTGCTTCGCTTATATCTTGTTGAGTATTCTTAGCTACTTTTGTTTGCTAGTAAGCTCTCACTTTTAGCTTTTATCTTGTTTAGAGCTGCTAGTTGTTGATGTTAAACTCTCTTTTCCTTCACTTATACTTGTTGGAGAGTTGTTATTGATAAATTGCTTGAATTGTCAAAGTGGCAAAATGCTATCCATGTGATATTGGAATGAAATGAAAGCCTGCATAGTCTTGTAGATCATTGTGTGGATACTTGATGCTTCTCAATTGTTTTGAGATGTTAAGATGAATGCTTAAACTTGCTGGTTATTTGAGTGGAAATTGATTAGTAAAGAAATACAGCTAAAAGCTTGAAACTGTGTGATGTTTCGTAGTTGTTAATTCATAAAGCTAATCTTTCCATCAAAAAAACTGTTTGGTCAACAAGGGAGACAGTGTGGAGTGTTTATGGTTATGATTGACTGATGTCTTATGTTACTCTGTTACTGGTTAATGTTGGATGTTTGCTTCAAATACCATTTTTGCTAAGCCAAATAACTCTGTACTGAGTGTGATGTCCACTCGTGCATCCAAATCCCAAAGCCAAACTATCTTGCCAGCTGAGTCCACCATATCTACATATGCATGGTATTTCATGCCATTCCAAGTAAATTTGTCATGTGCTACCTTTAAAAACTTCAAAATATTCTCGTTTTGGTGCCTTTGTTTTCAAGCTCATGAGGAAGTAAGGAGGGGGTTCGTTATAGCTTATGTCGAGCAAGGTTTTTCTTTTATTTTTCTTTTTTTCCCCTCTATTTCACCCGGTGTTGATGGTTTATGTCCTCACTTGAATCAACCCGAGAGCGGCTTAAGCAAAATATAAATATAACTCACCATTCTCCTCCGCACAATGAAAATCTGAGAAATCAGCTCAAACATTGGTTAGTGGTGAAACAAAGGAGAAAGAGGAATGCACTCGTTCCTCTAAAACCAGCCGCTCTCACAACTCTAAAGACCTTGCTTGACATAGGGGACTAATGAGCTTCTGAGCTATGGAATCGTTGACGGAATTATGCATCTCTCAAAATTGTTTTTATCTCTGTTTTTCAAAATCAAAAAGCTCTAGCACATGACTAATCCCTGCTTCCCTCTGCGAAGGGCCTTTCTTTTACTTTTAAATGTTGAGTCGGTTTTCCTTTTCCTTCTATCTCCACCAAAGCAAACATACATCATTGACCCTGGGTATGATTGATCATATTGCATCGTCAGATTAAACATTAATCTTTATATTGACTTTATCTATAAGATAAGTCGTTGGAAATTGAAGCTTTTTGCTAATACTTACATCTTCCTTTGTGTTGATTCTCAAACACTTTTGTCGTGGAACCATTACCTTTGAGAATTAGTCAAATATGTGGGTCACATTGCTTTCATGTCTTTAACGTACTATTTATGAAAGGTTTTGCTTGAATGATTCAACTTGGTTATTCATTGCTTTCTTGCTATCAACTATAGACAATTGTTTTGTATCACTTCATTCATGTCCTATGCTTTACATTACTATCTTGATCAAGATTGTGTTGGTTGCATGTCTCATCAAAAATTATTTTGTTATCACTCAGCTACTCGAGGACGAGTAGGAGTTAAGCTTGGGGATGCTGATACGTGTCAAACGTATCTATAATTTTGATTGATCCATGCTAGTTTTGTGATGTTGTCACATGTTTCAACTATCTTATTACATCATTTTTATGCATTTTGTCGGACTAACCTATTTACAAGATGCCTAGTGCCAGTTTCCTGTTTTTGCTGTCTTTTCGTTTCAGAAACTTACCACAGGAAATATTCTCGGAATGCGCTGAAAATTTACGAGGATTTTTTATTCACCAAGACGGAGTTTCAGTCTAGAGGGCAGCCCTGGGGGCCACCCACAGGGCTGGGACGAACCCCAGCCGCGGCCTGCCCTAGGGCGGCGGGTGGGACCCGCTCCTGCTCCTGGTGGGTCCCCTCGGCCCCCTCCGATGCCTATAAAATCAGATTAATCCCAAAAACGTCGAGGCGTCCATTATTTTACAAAGAAGTCACCCCGAGGCGCCGCCACCATAAACCCTAGTTCGGGGGTGATTCTGAAGCTGATCCCGGCACCCCGCCGGAGGGGAGAATGATCCCGGAGGGCTCTTCATCGCCATGCCTTCCTCCGGGATGATTTGTGAGTAGTCCCACCTTGGATTACGGGTCCATGGCAGTAGCTAGATGGTAGTCTCTCTCCCTTGTGCTTCATGTATTATGATCTTGTGAGCTGCCTAACATGATCAAGATCGATTATTGTAATGCTATGTGATGTGTTTGCTGGGATCTGATGGATTATGAAGTTATGATCAGATTGTGCATGATTCTTATATGTTGATTTATGTTCTTGCATGCTCTCCGATGTGCGTAGTTACTTTGGCCAAGTGATTGTGTATATCTCCAAGAGGGAGTATTTATGTTAGATAGTGGGTTCATGCCCCCTTTTGTTCCTGGGCACGAGTGACAAAAACGTCTAAGGGCGAGGGTGTTCTGTTGCTACTAAGGGTAAAACAGCGATGTTAATGTCTCTTTTGATATTAGTATTGCTTACTTCATGCGCTTTACTTAATGCAAATGTCTGTTGCTTGCAACTTAATACCGTTGGGTGACAGGCTGGATAGCGATCCCACGGTGGACTTTTTAGACAAAGATGCAGTTGGACTCAATGGTCTTTGTTCATTGTCGTGATGCCTACATAAATATTATCATGTTATCTATGTCATAGCTAGATTAAGTTTGTGTTATAATCTTGTCAATTACCTAGTTGTAATTTGTTTACCCATCATATGAGTGTTTTATTTACTTGAGAGACTCCACTAGTGAACCCATGGCCCCCGGTCCATCTTTTTACATTGATTGCAACCTTTATTTATCACTTTTCATCATCATTACTCCTCTGGTCCACTTTCATATTTTCATCTATTTCACTATACAATTAACCGCTTTGTTTTCTGCGAGACCGGAAAGATTGACAACCTTTCCGCCGTTGGGGCCAAAGTAATTGGTTGTGTGTGTGCAGGTCCACGTCTGTTGAAGATTAAGCGCCAGAGATCTTCAACATTCACTTTGTTGTTGATTTAAAAGTCCTACTGGTTCGATAAACCTTGATTCGTTTATGAGGGAAAACTGCTACTTACTACATCCACGCCTTTGCTTGGGGCACAACCCAACGCTACCATCACCGATCATCAATCGTGCGACTCCTGCAAGTATGCCCTCGCGTGTATTCTTTTTTTGCATGCAGCAAAGTATTTGACCGACAAGGTCCCGGAGGCCTCCATTGTCGGGTTCAATATACTGGCCAGCTACTTTGTACACGTTTGCGAGTTGCCTATGACTTAGAGAAAAAACATCACGTTTACCGTTTTCGCCTCATGGGCTGGGTCTCCCAGTGTTGAGTTACGCGTCTCGACGTTGAACCCTCTCTAGAGACCCGTCAATCATATAACATCATAGTATGAAATAAAAACTCGAAAGCATTGAGACGAAATGGCAGCCCCCGAGCGTGTCGTGGGGTGCCGGCTTTATTCCATTGATTGACCACACAGTGTTACAGAGTACTATGTGTAAAAGGGGCGTAGCAGACTGATGTTCCATGGGCGTTTTGTTTCCTCTTCCGACTTGCTGCTCTTGTCAGCTTCACGGATGTCGATGAGGTAGTAGGAGCCGTTGCCGAGCACTTTGCTTACGACAAAAGGGCCCTCCCATGGAGCAGAAAGCTTGTGTATCCCTTCCGACTTTTGGATTAGTCGGAGAACCAAGTCCCCCTCGTTAAAGGAGCGACTTTTGACCCGGCGGCTGTGATAGCGGCGCAGGCCTTGCTGGTAGATGGCGGTCCTGGAGGCCGCGAGTTCGCGTTCTTCCTCAAGGAGGTCGATGCTGTCTTGGCGAGCTTGCTCGTTGTTGTCCTCGTCGTATGCAGTGACTCGCGGTGAGTCGTGCTCCAGGTCTGTAGGCAGGACTGTCTCTACACCGTACACCATGAAGAAAGGCATGTAGCCGGTGGAGCGGTTTGGTGTGGTACGAATGCCCCATAGGACAGACGGTAGCTTGTCCAACCAGCAGCCCCGCGTTCTCTCCAGAGGGACTTGAAGCCGCGGCTTGATCCCGTGCAGCAGCGACTGATTCATCTGTTCTGCCTGCCCATTTGACTGCGGATGAGCGACCGAGACGAGATCGAGTCGGATGCCTTTTTCACGGCAGAAGGCTGCCATTACTCCTTCGGTGAAATTCGTGCCGTTGTCGGTGATGATGCTGGGCGGGTAGCCGAACCGGTAGATGACCTTTTGGAGGAACTTCTTTGTGGTGGCGCCATCGAGCTTCTTTATGGGTTTCGCTTCTATCCACTTGGTGAATTTATCGACGGCCACTGTCGGCACAGTGGAAACCAGGGTACCACGGGCCGGCCTGCCAGGGCCCACAAGATTCTCTGGATGATTTTTCGCTAAGGACCAGGCTCTCCAAGCCTGGCGAGCTTCGCGAGGATTTCCCCCCTCGCGAAGGGTTTTCTCCTCGCCAAGGGTTCTCTCCCTTGGCGAGGGACCGCTCCTCGACAAGGCGTCTCCGACGCCGCCTGCAATTCTGCTAAGGACCAAGCTGAAGGGCTCGGCGAGGCTTTTCCGCCTCGCGAAGCGCCTTCCTCGTGAAGCCACCTCTGCCCCCGCGGCAGAGCGCACATGGGCTCTGCGCCATGTTCAGAGTGACGCGCGTGCCTACGCGTGATGACGACGACGCCGCAGTTGCCGTTTCCATGTATAAAGCAGTCAACAAAGCGGAGCCAAGCAAAGCGGACAACGAGTATTGCCTCTTTGGTGACAAGGGAACAGTCTGCAGCTACGCTCCAAGGGCGACGTCACCATGGGCCACCTCCCACCTCGGCAGGCACCAGCCCACTGCCCAGCTGGTCGGTGCCCCTTTTCAGCTTTGGTGACGCCGTCCCCCTGCCGTTGACCGCGTCCACGACCTTTACCTTTATGGTGGACTTCACCTTTATCATGCACCGCGCCTCCTCCTTCGTCGCCATGTGGTAACCCTTCCCGCCCAAATGTTTGGGCAGAAGAGGTCCAAGACGCCTATAAAAGGGGGAGGGGCACGCCCAAGCAAAGGGTTCGGTTTTTGGAGTCTAGGAGCCTACCCAAAAACCCTAGATCTGAAGCCTAGCAAGTAGCCATTGTTAGCCACCTCGAGCTCGACAAGCTCTCCTTGTACTGTAAACTCTCCAAGCAGTGCAATACACCAGAGCAGGACGTAGGGGTTTTACCTCCACAAGAGGGCCCTGAACCTGGGTAAGACCTTGTGTCAATCTCTGCAGTGTCGTCCGCAGCGAGCCTGACGAGCACCGTCGCCGGAGCACGTTGTGGATTGTTTGACTCCGTGTTCAGCCCCTTACACGATACCCTGGAGACACCCCTAGTTCCTGGGGACAATCTCCGACATTTGGCACGCCAGGTAGGGGGCTGAGGCACGTCTTCATCCTCGACACAGCCATGGCCGGTTCTCGTGCCGAACGTCTCGCTCGCCGGACAGCTAGCGCCGCCACCGCTCCCGCAGGCCGCCCGCGCGGCCGCCCGCGTGGGAGCTCTGCTCCGGAACGCCGCGTCGACCCCGAGCCCCGCGTCGAGCACCCGGACGACGACGACATCGACCACGCTGACGACGACCTCGGCGAAGAGGAGGCCTCCTCCCTGCCCCCGTCGCGGGACCGTGCTGCCTCCTCGCTGGGCCGCCCTGCGCCCAGCCCGGCGACTGCGCTTCTCATGGCGCAGGAGCTGCTGCAGTACCGCCCCACGCAGGCGGCTCAGGAGGCCTGGCTCAACCGCGTTGCCGAACTCATCGGCGCCGCTCGCGCCGCGGTCCCCACGCCGTCCCGTTCCTTGGTTCCTTCCGCGCTCATGGGGGACGTGGCGCACGGCGCACCTCCCGCGCCTCCTCTCCATCCCGCACCTGCTCCAGCTCCTTCGGTTGCACCGCAACCTGCTCCAGCGGGGGCTCCTCCTCGTGACGGCCGCGCTGCATCGCACGCGTCGTCGCCGCATGACTACTAGATCGTGCAGCGAGCCCGTGAGGACGCACGCGTGAGCATCGAGTGCGGGCAGGAACGCCGCAACCGCGCCGTCCAGGACGTCGCCACCGCCGGGCGCCACCTCCGTGCCACCCTCGCCAACGGCACGGTCACCTACGGCACGACGGCCGCGTTCACTCGCAGCCTCCGTCGCGTCGTTTGGCCGGTCAAGTTCAGGCCGGACCTCCCTCCGCGCTACGACGGCAAGAACAACCCCCTGGAGTTCCTGCAGCTCTACTCTCTGGCCATCCAGGCCGCCGGGGGCGACGACAAGGTCATGGCGAACTGGTTTCCCATGGCCCTCAAGGACTCTGCGTCCTCATGGCTCACCAACCTCCCCGCCGAGTCCATCAACACCTGGGAGGAGCTCTGCCGGTGCTTCGTCGCCAACTTCAAGGGCACGTACGAGCGCGGCCTCACCTACAACGACCTCCGCGCCGTGCGTCAGAAGCCCGGCGAGACCCTCCACAAGTACATCCAGCGCTTCAGCCAAGTGCGCAACAAGATCCCCAACGCCACCGACGCACATGTCATTTCGGCCTTCCAGGCTGGGGTCACAGATGTGCGGATGCTCGAGAAGCTTGGCATCCACGACAACATCACTACCGTCGTCAAGCTTTTCGACTTGGCGGACAAGTGCGCCAAGGCTGAAGAGGGCCGCTTGTTCGTCAAGAACGAGCCAGGGGACCCCACTGAGGGGTCCAAGAAGAAGAAATCCTCCGAGAAGCGCAAGACTACTGCGGTCCTCGCGGCAGAGCCTGACGCCAAGCAGTCTCGCCAAGCTGCCACCCCAGCCGCAGGGCCTGAGAAGAAGGATGATCGTCCCTTCTGCATCTACCACAACAGGCACTCTCACGCCACCGAGGACTGCTTCGACATCAAGAGGCTTCGCGAGGCTCGCGAGGCAAACGGAGGCCGCATAGGCCGCGGCGGAGGCCGCAGCGGCCGCGGGGGGCGACGCTGGAACAACAACTACAACGACAACTACCAGCAGAACCCTCAGGCCAACGCTGCCCAGCCCGCAAACGACAACCTGCCTGCCGAGGCTGACGAGGGCTACCAGGTGCCTCGTGGAGCCGCTTGCATCCTTGGCGGGGCTCAGGCCCCTCGCTCCAACCGCCACTTCAAGCAACTCGCTCGTGAGGTCGCAGTAGCCCTCCCTGGAGTCGAGGCCTCCAAGCCCCTCAAGTGATCCCAGTGCCCCATCACATTCGACTCCGGCGACCACCCCAAGTCTACTTCAACTGTTGGCACCATCCCGCTGGTCTGCACCCCCACCATCAACAACATCGCCGTCTCTAAGACGCTCATTGATGGGGGTGCCGGCCTCAACGTCATCTCCGTCGAGACATTCGAGAAGCTGCAGGTGCCCTACGAGCGGCTCATGCCTACCAGGCCCTTCTCGGGAGTGACTGAGGGTCTCACCACCCCTTTGGGGCAGGTGAGGCTCCCCGTCACCTTCGGTACCCAGGCCAACTACCGCACCGAGCTGATCGACTTCGACGTCGCACACATCGGCCTGCCCTACAACGCCATACTCGGCTACCCCACCCTCGCCAAATTCATGGCGGTGACCCACCACGCCTACAACCTCGTCAAGCTCCCTGGCTCGGGTGGCACCATTGTCATCCGCGGCGTGGTCTCGGACGCCCTGTACGCTGCGCAAGCGGCCTACAAGGCTGCCGCGGTGGCGTCACCCACTGACGAGGACGAGGAACCCCTCCCCGCGAAGAAGAAGCAGCTGTTCTCCCAGGAGAAGGCCGCGACAAAGCAAGTGTCTCTGGAGGCAAGCAGCTCGGGGGCTTGTGTCGCCATCGGCGCCAACCTGCCTCCCAAATAGGAAAGCGCGCTCGTCGCCTTCCTCAGGGCAAAACTCTGACATGGTCGCCCGGACACCGTCCGATGTGTCCAGAAAAGCAAGACTTCATCATCGAAGGGAAAAACCTCTGGCCACGCCAGTGTAACGAACCTCTATTTCAGGTCATTCTGAACCTTTGCGCATCGCGCCAAGCATATTTTGTTACTTCGGCAAGATCTACCGTTGTTTACTTTCCTCTCTCGCTCGTATGATCCCTCATGCGTATCTCACGAGCGGGGGCTAGCATGGTGCCATGCCACGGGAGCATCCCGGCAGCATCTAAAACCCAAGGGATCTGAGCTCTGAACTTGCGGGTTAGCTCTCATGCATGTCAACTCCCAAGGAGCTCTGAACTCATGGGTCAGCTCCCGCGCACGTCAACTCACCAAGGATCACCAAAACCTTGGTGCTCGTTCTCCTTGTGAGACACACATGAAGGTACCTACGGGCTCAAGTTATATAGTTATCTATTGCTTGTGGGTATGCATATCTGTCCAAGTGCAGGTAACAAGCACCAGGCACCCTCTCCAAAGCAACAACGCCTCGCCAGGGAACCAACACCCTCTCCAAGGCAACAACACCTCGCCAGGGAACCAACACCCTCTCCAAGGCGGAAACACCTCGTCAAGCTAAGTACAAGAACTTGGTCGAAATTTGCTCTCGTTGGTTTTTGCCCCTCGAGTCTCTTTTTCTCTCTCCCACGCCTCATGGGCTGCTTGCACGTCAGAGGGGAGCCCCAAGCATCGCGCTTCGCGGAGCTCTTACTTCTTGAGGCCTCACGCACCCCCCGGACTTGTGGAGCACTGACTCGCACATACCGAAGCGGCGGTGGTGTAGCGCTAAGAGAGGGTCCTAAGACGTAGAGCGAAAAAGACATGAGGGGGAAAGACAAAGGTTCCCCGAGGGACATTCACAAGCACACTCCAATATAACTTAACAAGTTTCTTACAAAGTTTACAATCAAAATGGCTAAGATAAATGTGCCCTCTGCACGTCCAGCTACAGGCAAGGGGGCTCAAGCCGTCGCGCCTCCTGAGGTGCCTGCTTGGTCCACGGCGGTTTCCGCCTCGTCCAGGGCATCCCCGTCGTCGCCTTCGATCACCACTTGGTCGAATTTCTTGGCAAACGCGATGGCGGCCTGCGTGGCGGTATCCCGCGCCTTGTCGCTGATGGCGCGCGGCGGCGCCATCACGTCCTCAAGATCAAGTGAGGGCTGGAGCCTCACGAGGTTGCTGAAGACGTTGGTGACGGCGACGACTAGGAGATCGCGACTCTCCTCCACGACACGCTTGTCAAAGCTCTTCGCGACCCCTTCAAGCTTTCCGAGGAATTGCTCGAAGAAATGCGAATATGAAGTTTCGTCGTCGGTCGCTGCGGAGAAGGAGGGGACGTCGATCCTCAGGTCTCTCCCGACCGCGCGCACGCGGCTCACCAAGCTCTGGAGAATGCTCTGGCGCTGGCGCGTCATGAACCGGTCAACCTGGCGCTGGTCCCGTGCTTGCTCCGCCAGGGCCGCGGCCGGCCCCACCTGCTGCCGGAGCTCGTTCAGGTCTCTCTCCAGGGCGAAGGCGTTTCCCTCGGCGCGCGCCTGGGCCTCCCGAGAGACCTCGAGGCAAGAAGTCAGCCGCTTCTCCTCCTGCTCCAGCTCCTTGATGCGCTTCTCGAGCTCCTTGCGATTGGTCTTGAGGCGGTCCTCGTGCTTCGCGACCTTCTCGTCATACTCCTTGGTGAGGCCTTCGCGGACGAGTTTGACCTTGAGGTCAGCCTCTTCCTGGAGCTTCTTCCGCTCTGCCGTGAGGTTGGCCTCGTCGGTGGCCACCCGACCCTCACGCTCCTCCAGCTGCCCCTCGCGGGTGGCCTGGTCCTTCAAGAGAAGCTGGACCTGCTCCTCGCGCTGCTGCAGCTCTTTCTCCTGGAGGGCGAGCTCTTCCTCGCGCCGTTTCAGCTCGGCCTCGCGAGGCGCCAGCTGCCCCTCGCGGGCATCCAGCTGTTCGCGGAGCTCATTCAGGCTGGCCTTGGCGGCCTCGGAGTCGGCGGCGAACTTCTGCTTCGCGGCCGCCAGCTCGTCATGCTTGGAGGTGGTTTCCACCTCGAGTGCTTCCCTGGCGGCGTCGAGCTCGTCCATCACCTCCTGCGCCTCCCGCTTGACGCTGTCGCAGGTCTCTTTGGCGAAGCGGATCGCTTCCTCGCGAGCCGCCTTTGCCAACGCGTCCTGCCGGCGGCACATCTCCACCCTCTCGTGGAGAAGAATCCAGGCTTCGCCGAGCCTTGCCCTTTCCTCCGCCAGGGCGTCTTCTTCCTTGGCGAGCTGCTCCTCCAGCCCGTCGAGTGCTCGCCGCGCCCGGTTGAGGACGATCCGGCGATGGGCTGCTTGACGCTGCGGCGCTTGCAGCGCCAAGGAGACTCCCGCGCTACTGCTGGGTGCAGTTCCCTCGATCCTTGTCGAGGCGCCCGGGTCCTGCCTCGGACCCACGACCGCCTCTGGTGCGATCCGGGGGCTTGTGGGGGCACCTTCGTCGGCGCTCGCCTCGGTTGCCCTCTGGGGGCTGGACGCCCTCTCGCGCTCAGCTTCAGCGCTAGTGGGCTCCGGCGTCGCCACCACCTCCTGCTACTCGGGGACGCCTCCGGCCCCCTCTGCAATGACCGCGTCTACCGCGGCCTCGGGCGCGTCAGCCCTTCTCGAGGAGGCCTCCTCCTCTGGAGGCGGCTCCACGACGATGTCCTCGTCCACCTCCTCCTCCTCCGTTTCCTGCTGGACGGGAGGGGTCGTCACCCTGGTTGGCGACGGCGGCGTTGCCTCCGCCCTCGCCTCCCCTGCGCGGTGCTCCATCGCTGGAGGAGACGCCGCCCTGGTTGGCGGCGGCGTCGCCTCTATGGTCTCCTCCTCCGCGCGGTGCCCCGCCACGGGAGAAGTCGCCACCCGAATCGACGGCAGCATGGCTCCCTCGGCCACCACCGCCTCCGCGCGGTGCTCAACCGCGGGAGGAACAACTGTTTGCTGCGGCTCGCCAGCCGCAGGCGTCTCCGCGACGACGCTGGTGGTCTCTCCAGCCTCGCCGAGCCTCCGCCTCTTTGGCTCTGCAGGCTGCCTGAAAGGGAGCCAAGTTGAAGATCCTTCAAGAAAGTTCTCAGAAGCAAATGTCGAAGAAAAAAGAAGGATCAAAGACTTACTCGCCGGCCATCACCCACACCCTCTTCTTCGCCTTGGGTGGCTGGGTGTGGCTTGCTCTGGCCTCCTCCCGGGCCGCTCCTATCTCCGCGCGAGGAATGTCTCTCGCGGTTGCGGCCCTCCTGTCGTGGACGGCCTTGGAGCGGGGTTCGCAGTGCCCTCTCCCGCCGCTGCTCGTCTCCTCCTCTTCGGCGCGCTGGGAGCGGACGATGCGGAAGGCGTCCTCCTCGTCACCGGAGGAGAGCACCTGGAGGTCCACCTCGGCGTGGGCGCTCCTCGAGGAGCCGGCGCCCTCGCCGACGGGGTCAGCGCCCCTCGAAGCCTCGTCCTCGCCAAGGGGGTCCTCGCTTCTCAAGGCCTCCTCCTCGGCGGACTCAGCCTCCTCAGCCTTCGGAGGCTCATCCATGTACGCCGGCTCCGCCGCCCACGGGTTAGGGCGGGGCCCGCTGTGCCCCGCGGGCACAATCCCCCACTCGTCGAACGTGGGCATGCGCGCGCGCTGCTCCTCGATGCTCTCCTCGGCGAAGACAATGAGCGGCTTGGCCGCCTCCTTCTTGGCGGATGGGATCTCCGACGTCGTGAAGAGAACGCCCATGATCTGGCGAAGCACATCAGGCTCGAAGCCGTCCCTACTTAGCCGCATTGCGTCCGTCTTGCCGTCGTACCGCCACACCGGCTCGGCGTGCTGTTGGAGGGGAGCGATGCGGCGCCTGGTGAAGTCCTTTGCCACCATCTGGCCGGTGACCTCCACCTCGCGGAGGTGACGGATGTACTCGTACACTGCGTCAAGCCTCGAGCCCCTGAAGTCCGCGCTCGCCCAGCGCGCCCATTTCCTCGGCGGCCCCTCGGGCACCTCCAGGAGAGGGTGTGTGGCCTTGGCGTCGACGAAGAGCCACTTCTCGCGGAACTTGTCGACTTTTTTCGTCGCCTTGGTGACGGCGTCCTCGCCGCACCAGGCGATGGGGATGTAGTTATCGCTCCTGGCGTCGGCGATGCGGAAGGAGACGCATCCAAGCCGCTCGCCCTTGGCGGAGTTCCGGAGAGAGTAGAAGCTGCGGAAGAGCGCCACCGAGGGGCGAATGCCGACGTAGGCCTCGCAAAAGTGGGCGAAGATGGCAAGGATGAGGATGGAATTGGGATGAAGATGAAGAAGTTGGATCTGGTACACCTCCAAGATCGCCAGGAGGAAATCGGAGAAGGGTGGCACCAGGCCGGCGTAGAGAGTATGGAGGAAGATGGGGTAGAACGCCTCGGTGAGCCTGCTGCCGGCCGGCCTCATTTCGGTGGCGCCGTGCTCGTTGGTTTTCGCCGCCGCCAGGTGGCGCACCGTCGCTATCGTCGCCGCGGTGACCCGCGTCCGCGGCAGTGCTCCCTCGAGAGCAGCGGCGCGCGCCATCGCCGCGGACATGCCCGCCGGCACCGCCGCCGCAGACGCGCCAGTCTGCATCGCGGCCTTGCCCTTCTGGCCGTCGGTTGCCCTCTTGGGAGCCATGGCCGCCAGAAGAAAAACCCGAAGACGGAGACCTCGGAGGCGGCGAGCTCTGGGAGGAAGTTTGCGCAGGAGTAATGGGGGAAGTGATGGGCGCCGCCTACGCGCCCAGGCTTTATTGACCGGCTCCCAAGTCGTGGCGGGCCCCGCCACGTCGCCCGTTGGAGCCAACGAGGTCGTGGCCACGGGCGCAACCGCTGCGCGCCACGTGTCGCGGCCCTGTCAGGCATCTTTGGCCCCTCAACGCTTCGCCTTCGTCATGGGCCTCGGCGTGCCCGTCGCGGGCCCGGGGGCTACTGTCGGCACAGTGGAAACCAGGGTACCACGGGCCGGCCTGCCAGGGCCCACAAGATTCTCTGGATGATTTTTCGCTAAGGACCAGGCTCTCCAAGCCTGGCGAGCTTCGCGAGGATTTCCCCCCTCGCGAAGGGTTTTCTCCTCGCCAAGGGTTCTCTCCCTTGGCGAGGGACCGCTCCTCGACAAGGCGTCTCCGACGTCGCCCGCAATTCTGCTAAGGACCAAGCTGAAGGGCTCGGCGAGGCTTTTCCGCCTCGCGAAGCGCCTTCCTCGTGAAGCCACCTCTGCCCCCGCGGCAGAGCGCACATGGGCTCTGCGCCATGTGCAGAGTGACGCGCGTGCCTACGCGCGATGACGACGACGCCGCAGTTGCCGTTTCCATGTATAAAGCAGTCAACAAAGCGGAGCCAAGCAAAGCGGACAACGAGTATTGCCTCTTTGGTGACAAGGGAACAGTCTGCAGCTACGCTCCAAGGGCGACGTCACCATGGGCCACCTCCCACCTCGGCAGGCACCAGCCCACTGCCCAGCTGGTCGGTGCCCCTTTTCAGCTTTGGTGACGCCGTCCCCCTGCCGTGGACCGCGTCCACGAGCTTTACCTTTATGGTGGACTTCACCTTTATCATGCACCGCGCCTCCTCCTTCGTCGCCATGTGGTAACCCTTCCCGCCCAAATGTTTGGGCAGAAGAGGTCCAGGACGCCTATAAAAGGGGGAGGGGCACGCCCAAGCAAAGGGTTCGGTTTTTGGAGTCTAGGAGCCTACCCAAAAACCCTAGATCTGAAGCCTAGCAAGTAGCCATTGTTAGCCACCTCGAGCTCGACAAGCTCTCCTTGTACTGTAAACTCTCCAAGCAGTGCAATACACCAGAGCAGGACGTAGGGGTTTTACCTCCACAAGAGGGCCCTGAACCTGGGTAAGACCTTGTGTCAATCTCTGCAGTGTCGTCCGCAGCAAGCCTGACGAGCACCGTCGCCGGAGCACGTTGTGGATTGTTTGACTCCGTGTTCAGCCCCTTACACGATACCCTGGAGACACCCCTAGTTCCTGGGGACAATCTCCGACAGCCACCAATAGGTGTGTCAAGCCGCCGGGCGCCTTTTTGAAGGGTCCTACCATGTCCAGCCCCTAGACTGCGAAAGGCCATGTTAGGGGGGTGGTTTTGAGCGCTTGATCCGGCAGGTGATCCTGGCGAGCGTACTTCTGGCACCCGACGCAGCGCCGTACAATGTCCCGGGCATCATGGTGAGCCGTCAGCCAGAAGAAGCCGTGCCGTAGCGCCTTGGCAACTAGGGAACGGGCTCCCACGTGGTGGCCGCAGTCGCCGGAGTGGATGTCGTTGAGAATGCGACGTCCTTCTTCGGGCTCAACGCAGCGCAGGAAAACGTCGGAGGTGCTGCGTTTGTACAGCTCATTGTTGATGATGGTGTATGCCATAGACCCATGGTCCAAGCACTACAAGAAATATGCTCGTTAACGACCCTCCATTTTGGTCACTAAAAGGTCATTATTTTTCATTTGTGACCTTTTTATGACCAAAAACAGAAGGTCAAAAATCGAGCGTCTTAAATGATCACTTACGACCATTTTAGTGGAATGGTCATAATCATTATGACCAAAACAGATGGTCATAATTTTATGACCAATTCTTTTGGTCGTTGGTTGTCTGACCAGTCCACGTCGGATCCTACGTGGCAAAGCTGACGTGGCGAAATTATGACCAAATTAGAGGGTCATAGATGAAAATCAGCCCATTCCATACTGCTCCACTACACGGGCCGAGCCCAAAAAAGCGCCATCGAGTTTTTGGTCGAACTAACAGGCTCAGATCAACATTTCAGCCCTTTGACTATATGGGCCTTGACCTTTTTACAGTCCATTCCGATTTATGCAGTTCGGCCTTTTTAGGTCCGTTTTGTTTTTTTCCTCAAATATTGTTTCTTTTAATTTCAGAAGGGAGTCTCATTCTTGTTGGGCTGAGGCCTTTTTACAGCCCAAGTATTTCGAGAATGTTTTTTTTTCATTTACTTTAGACAATTCATGTATGGGCCTAAAGCCAGTTTAGCCCAATTGTGCAGGTAGTCAAAATTCAAATCAAAATACACAGAAAATTCCAATAAATTTGAAATCACAGCACATATTCCATAAACCAAATTACGATGACATATCACATCAGCACATAATCCAGGTTCACAATATATTCCAGAAACACATCACACCAAAACAACAACCATACTCAAGGTTCATCACATACACAGATACACATCATCCATATATCAGGTTTTCATCCAAACATCAGGGAACTATCCAGCCAATAGACTGCCGCAACCTGCATATACAAGCACCTTGTATCATCTAGTGAACAAGAACAAAGACGGCATGGCAAGACATATACCAATTGGTAACATGCTGAAAAAGATGGATCTGGGTGGTAGGTAGATACTTGCCTTCGGCGCGAGCCCGTGGAGCAACGGAGTCATAGGCAGCGAGGCAGCAGAGGTTCTATAAGGCCTTTATTTGCATATTCATACGACATATAAAGAGTCGTTGGCTAGGGATTTGAGCTTCTTCACATTCTTAGGCCTACAACTCCTATAAATGAGAGGAAAAACCTCATTAGTCATAATTACACAAGTAGTGATGCAGTGTTTGCATCGGTACATCTACACTTGCAACAAGAAGTAGTACAACCTTCACTTAAAACATCTAAAGTGATAATAGATAAATGACATGAAACAAGAGGCATATGTTGCCAGACAGAGGCAAATGTAGTACTTGCATGCAACACTCTAGTATGGTAAAAATCAGGCATCAGGTCATCAAGCACATGGAGCACATGATACATGCATCAATTATATATATCCATAGGGAGCACATGCTACATGCATCAAGCATCATGTCATATAGCATTAGAAACATATATGTTCAAGCATTAGGTCATCAAGCATCAGACAGGGGCTGCAGCTGAACATCTCGTCCGCATTAGACCATATCTGTTCAACAAGGTAAATACCTGACTTCGTGTCGAAGCAATGGATGGGGATGCATCTGAACATCTCGTCCGCATCATCGTTGACGCACTACTACCGGCGTCGGTGAGGAAGACCTAGACAGGGAGGATTTAAAATTCTATTATTAGTAGCAAACAATGCTAAAAAGGTGCTCAGAACAAGCAAAATAAGGCAAGCTATCTAGTGATTTTCCACTTCAGAACAGAGCACACATGCATCAATTTTCTTAGAACTCCAGTTTTATTCTGATATAAACAAGCAGATCATTTAAGGGTAGGCACAACAATTTTGCATGTGCACTAAACATCAATTTTATAAAGAAAATAGAGTAATGTAACCAGACAATGATCAACAAAAGTAATCCAAGCCTTCAAGCTGACATGTGTTAATTCAATGACCAGATTTATCTAGTATGTTTGATTGGCGTGACATGACAAATTCAATAGCATTGCATGTCAGGTTGAACAAAAGAAAGGATAGGACAGAGCATGGACTAGATATAACCCAACAGCAACACAATAGTGTATAGCTGAGTATCAAATATAGTACAATAACAACATTTTTTAATACATATTTTCATTAACTTAACTATTGCACTACCCATGCACTTTAGAACTCTAATCTAGTACAAATATATATCATTGTCATGTTTAAATAAACACATACCCCTTTGGAACCATTTCATCATCAGCATTTGGCTTGGGATCCCTCAGCTGCATCCCCACCATACCCCTTCCCAGGAACTCGACTGATCTCCTGGCACCAGCTCCAGCATGCCTCTGTCCAGAACACATCACATTGGAAGCAATCAGCACAAAGAAATTCTTACAAATCACAAACATTGGAACAATCAAACATACTGGAAATGCAGTGCTAGAATAAAGATGTTGCTAAGATATTTTGCCCTGGGGCATATTTGGAGTAACTTAACTATTTACTTTCTTTAGATTCATTATTGCAACTGAATGAAGTGTCATACTTGGATTCACTATTTGCATTTGCAAGAAACAAACAAGTGAATTAATCTAGGGTGTAGCATGCACCAATACAGAATGAAGTCCAAGCACTACAAATCTGTTTGCATTATTTACAATTAACAGTTCCGTCTGCATTTCACCATAATGAAGTCCAAGCACTACTGCCATCAAGCACAATTTTAAAATGTCATGAAATAAAAGCACAACATAGGTACATAAAAATGTCATGATAAATTACAGTAGAGTAAGTGTGCTATTCAGTTCACCTCCTACAACTTTCTGAACAGAGAGCAAGAGAAGTTAACAGATGCAACAAGCACAAAGTGGTGAAACGGGTGTGGTTCCGTCTGAGTTCTAGACAAATACAAGGAAAAAAAATCTTTGTTGGTCTACCAGGAAAAGAACGGACCCGGACCGCCTCCTAGCGGCAGTGAAGAAGCACAGACATGTCCTCCTGACATGGCCGGCAGATGGATCCGGTGTTGTCGTTGCTCCCGTGAGCTACGAGCCCTAGCCTAGGTCGGAGACACAGATCTGTGCTGAGCTCCAAATCCCATCCGTCCCGTCAACACTCCTGTGGAGGCGACGCCATGAACCCTATCACCTATAGTCAGAATCGAAACCACGGTGTCATCAAACTACCAGACAGATCCAAACTGATCTAAATGAACGAGGAGGGGAGGAGGACAATGGGTGAGCTCGTGCTCGCAAGCGTGGAAGAATGGGGGAGGGCCGCGACGGTCTTCCGTGGAGGGAGAGATGAGTGTGGCGCACGGGTGCACATCGTTAGTGGCGCACATAGCGTGCGAGGTGGGGTAGTGAGCGATGTGAGATTGGTTCGGGGCTTCCAAGGAGGGAGATGCCAGGGTGGGGTGAGATGGGTTCGTGGCGGTGGTGGAGTCGGAGAGCGGCGGCGGAAATGGATCTGCAACTCGAGGGCGAGGTGGATCTGGCTCGGGTGCGGGAGAGCAGTGGTTAGGGTTAGCTGGCGATAGCGACAAGCTAACCATGGCGGCGGCTAGGGTTTGGGATCTGGCGGAGGAGGGTGGGGAGAGAGAAAGGGGATCAAGAGATCGAGGAGGGCGACGCGATCTCGGGAAGGGGGGGTCGAGGGAGTAGACTAGTAGAGGGTGCCGCGCCGCTAGGGTTTGGGCGTGCGTTTTGTCATTTTGGTGTGCGTGGGTCTGTGTTGGGTGAGTGAGAGACGTTCGATCGGTAGGTAGGGCGTGGACGGCTCAGATCAGCTACAATAGAGTGATCCGTGGGAGTAGTGGTTCTGCGTTCTGATTGGATCAAGAGAGGTGCCATTTAAAATCAATTTTGACCACATTTCAAAATTGGTATAATATATTTAATAATCAAATAAAATGGAAAACTTGCGAATTGTGTTAAACTATCTATTTTATCAGATATATACCAATATTTTCTCAAAATTCAACCCCTCACTAAGAACAGTCTTGTCGTTAGTTTTGAGCGTAATGTGTCATTATAAGTGACTCAGTTTTGAGAAAAATAATAAACTTACAAAAATAGGTCGTGAAAAAGCGTTCTCACAAATTAGCTACCATGTACGAAGATTTATGGCTTTCACGCCAAATGACGAATGTTATGCCCAGATTCAAGGCATAGTTTATTAAAATGATCCCATATTGTGCATAGGGGTGCATCTTGTAATGGAGAACAAGGTTGGCGAAGAAACTTCTCATTTTCTTAACACAAAAGAATCAGTTTTCATTTTGGCATAGTTTGTTAAAATGGTCCCATATTATGCATAGGGGTGCATATTGTAATGGAGAAAAAGGTTTGCGAAGAAACTTTTCATTGTCGTTACACGAAAAAATCAGTTTTCATTTTTCGAGTGCAAAAAATAGGTTGTTTTGTGAAGCACCTACCAAAACTATGTTGCAAATCTGAAGCAAACGAATTTCTAAAAATATTAGATCATATGTTATATACAAATAACCAAATGGTTGTGTTTCAAGAGGTTTTCATCTACCTCTCGTACAAAAGACAAATTTTTGCCGATTCAGTTGGAACCGGGTAAAATTTGAACTACATGTGCTTCGTAGATTGCTTATGATTTTTTGTAAAAATCATTTTTAGGTAGGCAAGTATCTATTTTATCAGGGATACTCCAAGAGTTTTGCAAGATTCAACACCTACCTAAGAATGGTCATGTCGTCAATTTTGAGCGCATTTTGAAATCACCATAAAGAATTAAAAAAAAATAATGGAAATCCTTCGCAATGTGTCATTATATGTGACCTAGTTTTGAGGAAAAATAATAAACTTGGAATACAGCAAATATCTTGAAAAAGTGTTCTCAGAAATGAGCTACCATGAATGAAGATTCATGACTTTCAGGCCAAATGACGAATGTTATGATGACATTCATGGAATAGTTTGTTTAAATATGTCCATATTATACACAAGCGTGCATCTTGGAATGGAGAACAATGTTGCCGAAGAAAGTTTTCATTTTTGTTAAAAAAAAATCATTTCTTATTTCCTGAGTACCAAAAATGGGTTGTTTTGTGAAGCAACTACCAAAAATATGTTACAAATTTGAACCACAGCAATTTATAAAAATATTAGACCATATGTAATGCACAAATAATCAAATATTTTTGTTTCGAAAGGTATCTATACACCTCTCATAAAAAAGACAAATTTATGCCGATTCGATTAGAACATGGTCAAATTTGAACTACAGCTGCCTCCTAGTTTACTCGTGATTTTTTGAAAAAATCATTTTTAGGTGCACAACTATCTATTTTATCAGAGATACACCAATAGTTTCGCAAGATTCAACCCCTAGCTAAGAACGGTCGTGTCGTCAATTTTGACCGCATTTTGAAATCGGCATAAACAATTCAAAAAAAAAATCAAAATAATGGAAATCCTTCGCAATGTGTCATTATATGTGACCTAGTTTTGAGGAAAAATAAGAAACTTGCAATACGGCAAATATCTTGAAAAAGTGTTCTCAGAAATGAGCTACCATGAACGAAGATTCATGACTTTCACGCCAAATGACGAATGTTATGATGACATTCATGGCATAGTTTGTTTAAATATGTCCATATTATACACAAGCGTGCATCTTGGAATGGAGAACAATGTTGCCGAAGAAAGTTTTCATTTTCGTTACACAAAAAAATCATTTCTCATTTTCCGAGTGCCGAAAATGGGTTGTTTTGTGAAGCAACTACCAAAAATATGTTACAAATTTGAACCACAGCAATTTATAAAAATATTAGACCATATGTAATGCACAAATAACCAAATGTTTGTGTTTCCAAAGGTATCTATACACCTCTCATAAAAAACACAAATTCATGCCGATTCGATTGGAACCTGGTCAAATTTGAACTGCACCTGCCTCCTAGTTTACTCGTGATTTTTTGAAAAAATCATTTTTAGATGCACAACTATCTATTTTATCAGAGATACACCAATAGTTTCGCAAGATTCAACACCTAGCTAAGAACGGTCTTGTCGTAATTTTGACCGCATTTTGAAATCGACATAAAGAATTCAAAGAAAATCAAAATAATGGAAATCCTTCGCAATGTGTCATTATATGTGACCTAGTTTTGAGAATACGACAATTATCTTAAAAAAATGTTCTCAGAAATGAGCTACCATGTACGAAGATTCATGTCTATCGAGCCAAATGACCAATGTTATGGCCACATTCATGGCATAGTTTGTTCAAATGATATCATATTGTGCACAAGCATGCATCTTAGAATTGAGAACAATGTTTCCGAAGAAAGTTTTCATTTTCTTTGCATAAAAAAAATCATTTTTCATTTTTGGAGTGCAAAAAATGGTTTTTTTTGTAAAGCACCTACCAAATATTTTTGCAAATTTGGACCACACCAATTAAAAAAAAATATTAGACCACATTTTTTGCACAAATAACCAAATCATTGCGTGATAAAATATTTCTATCCACCACTCATAAAAAAGACAAACTTTTGCCGATTCGGTTGGAAGCGGGTCAAATTTGAACTATAGGTGCTTCGTAGTTTGCTCATGATTTTTTGAAAAAAATATTTTTTAGGTACACAAGTAGCTATTTCATCACATATACACCAAGAATTGTGCAAGATTCAACTCCTAGCTAAAAACGATCATGTCCACCGTTTTGACCGTGTTTTGAAATCGACATAAAAAAATCATGGCATAATTTTAAAATGCAAATTTTAGAAGTGGATGTTTGCATTTCATCATGTCATAATTTTAAAACCCTGCATTTGATTTATCTTACGTTTGAATTTAAAAGAATAATCCCAATATTTTATTTCAAATTCCAGAAAACCCTATATAAAGCAATATATAAGCTTAGGGGTATTTTGTATTTTATTTTGATAAAAAACAGTCCCTAATAGTCTATAATGACAGAGGGCATCTTTACGAAATTTATTTGGTTGAAATTGGAGTTCAAAATCAAAAGTTATTAAAGAAAACAGAAAAGAATAAAAAGAAAAGAAAAAAAGAGAACCAGCCGAGCCGGCCCAGCCCAGCAGCCGAACCATTGGATCTCCTACACGTTTCTTGGAATGGGCCAAGGCCCACTCGGCACAGCAAAAACTGTTAAAAGAAAAAAAGGAGGCCTCGTCCCTCGAGGCCCAAGCCCACTCGGCGTAGTTTAGTTAAATAGATGTGGTGCGATTATAGTTCACCAACAATGTGGCGGCCTGGTGGTTAGATGTGTGCCTTGGAGAAGGAGAGGTCGCGGGTTCGACTCCGGACGACCCCATTTTTGCTGCATTATTCGCAAATATCAGTGTGGCCCATATGTCAGGTCGGGGGTGGGTCCCGCATGTCAGTTTGGTGGGGCCCACGTGTCAGGTCGGTGGTGGGTCCCGCATGTCAGTTTGGTGGCCCATGTGTCAAGTCGGGGGTGGGTCCCGCATGTTAGTGCGGTGGGGCCCATGTGTCAGGTCGGGGGTAGGTCCCGCATGTCAGTGCGGTGGGCCCCACGTGTCAGGTCGGTGGTGGGTCCCGCATGTCAGTTTGGTGGGGCTCACGTGTCAGGTTGGTGGTGGGTCCCGCATGTCAGTTTGGTGGGCTCACGTGTCATGTCGCTGGTGGGTCCCGCATGTCAGTTTGGTGGGGCCCACGTGTCATTGGATAGGCAGTGTAGTTGGACTTCATGATTAACAAGTCAATGGGTGGGTCCCACCTGTCAGTGGTAGGTTTAAATTGACACATGGACGTGAAACATAGGCGAAAATTGACCCATGGACGTGACACATAGGCAAAACTACTGAGTTAGCCGCCCCATCATTTCAACACATCACAAATTAGCGAGTATGACCATTTAAATTGGTTGTAATCAACCAAAACTAAGGTGGTAGACCACATCTGTCTGCATTATGACCATTTCGTGTAAGGAAACTATGACCTTTCTGACCTAAATGGTCGTTATGTTTTCGGGTTTGGACCCTCCCAAACAGCTTACGACCAATTGGTTCGAAATGGTCATAGATTTATGACCATTTCTTCTAGGGTCACTGACAGAAGGTCACAAGTTGGCATATTTCTTGTAGTGAAGGTGAAACTACTCACAAATTATCCCGGAGGAAGGCATGGCGATGAAGAGCCCCCCGGGGTGCTGGCGCGGCGAACCATCTGTCGGGCTTGGACTTGATCCTCAGGCAGCTTCTTGGTGGTGAGGAAGTCGATGTAGGGGACTCGCCAGTCGGGTTCCTCCAGCGTGAGGGCGACCAGCACGGGTTCCGGCGAAGGAGGGCTAGCAAGCTCGATCTCCATCAGAGTTTTGACAAATGGGTTGTGGATGGAGTCGAGGAAGAAGCCAGGGGGTGCCGGGCTTCGCTTGGAACCGAGGCGAGCCAACTCGTCTGCCTCGTCATTCTTCTTCCTCGGGATGTGCTCCATCTCCAAGCCGGCGAAGTGTCCGCCGACCTGGTCGACCAGGCATTTGTAAGCCGCCAGGTTGGGCTCGTTGACGTCCCACGTTCCCATGGTTTGCTGGATGACGACGTCGGAGTCGCCGTAGCAGTGAAGCTGCGATACACCGAGCTCCTTGGCGATACGGAGCCCGTGAAGTAGAGCCTCGAACTCTGCACGTTGTTGGTGCAGGGGAACATGATCTGCAGGGCGTAGCGCATCTTGTCTCCTTTACGGGAGATGAGGACCACGCCAGCCCCCGAGCCTTTGTACATCTTTGAGCCGTCGAAGTAGAGGGTCCAGCATGGCAACTCGTAGACTGGGGCGGGTTGGTTAGTCTCGGTCCAGTCCGTGACAAAGTCGGCGAGGGCCTGAGACTTGATGGCCCTGCGTGGCTCATAGGCGATGGCGAAGTTGTTCAACTCAACCGCCCATTTGGCTACTCGCCCGGTTGCCTCCCTGTTGCGGATGATATCCGCTAGCGGGTTAGCGCTTACCGCCGTTATCGGGTGGCCCATGAAGTAGTGGCGCAGCTTCCTTGACGCGAAGAAGACCCCGTACACTAGTTTTTGGTAGTGCGGGTAGCGCTGTTTGGACTCGGTGAGGCATTCGCTGATATAGTAGACCGGCCTCTGTATCGGATGCTCTTTGCCTTCCTCCTTGCGCTCGATGACGATGACCACACTGACGACCTTGTTTGCGCGGCGATGTAGAGAAGGAGCGGCTTGTGCTCGAGTAGAGCCGCAAGGATGGGTGCCACGGCGAGTGTCCTCTTGAGGTCCTGGAGGGCAGCGTCGGCTTCATCGTCCCAAACAAACTTGTCTGACTTCTTGAGGAGTCGGTATAGAGGGAGCGTCTTCTCTCCCAGTTGCGAGATGAAACGGCTTAGGGCGGCCACGCACCTAGTCAGCCGCTGGACGTCCTTGAGGTTCTCCGGCTTCTTCAAGGCTTATATGGCTTTGATCTTGTCCGGATTAGCTTTGATTCCTCTCTAGGAGACGATGAAGCCGAGAAGCTTTCCGGCTGGTACCCCGAAAACGTATTTCTCGGGGTTCAGCCGCATGTTGTATCTGCGGAGATTGCTAAATGTCTCGGTCAGATCGGCAATCAAGTCAGATTTGGTCTTCGACTTGACCACTATGTCATCCACGTAGGCATGGACGTTGCGGCCTATCTGGTCGTGCAGATAGTTTTGTATACATCGCTGGTAGGTTGCCCCGGCGTTCTTCAACCCGAACGGCATGGAGACATAACAAAACACGCCATAGGGCGTGATGAAAGATGTCTTCTCTTGATCGTCCAGGGCCATCTTTATCTGATGTTGCCCGAAATAGGCATCGAGGAAGCAAAGCGCCTCGCTGGCGGCCGTCGAGTCGATGAGCTGGGTGATTCGGGGCAGGGCGAAGGGGTCCTTTGGGCATGCTTTGTTGAGCCGGTGTAGTCCACGCACATCCTCCAGGACCCGTTCTTCTTCAGCACCAGGACGGGGTTTGCTAACCACGCCGGGTGGAAAACTTCAGCGATGAACCCGGCAGCTAGGAGCCGGCCTATCTCTTCACCGATAGCCTTTCATTGTTCATCGTTGAAGCGGTGCAAGGCCTGCTTGACAGGCCTCGCGTTCTTGTCGACTTTGAGCTGGTGCTCTACGAGCTCCCTCGGGACTCCCGGTATGTGAGATGGCTTCCATGCGAAGATGTCCCGATTCCCACGGAGGAAGTCGCAGAGCGTGCTTTCCTATGCGGGGTCCATGTTGGCCCCGATGATGGCTGTCTTGGATGAATCGCCCTTGACCAAGGCAATGCGCTTGGTTTCCTGGGCGGCTTGGAACTTGTCGCGCGGGTCGAGCGTCGGCTTCTTCAGCATGGTGACATCGTTCGGGTCGACTTGCAGTTTGAGCCGCTCTAACTCCTCGCTGGCGAGGACCGACTCAGCGAAGACCGCATTGCCCTTCTCGCACTCGATCACCTTGTCGACGTCACCGGAGATCGTAATGGTTCCGTTGGGACCCGACATCTTCAGCTTCAGATATGCGTAGCAGGGACGCGCCATAAATTTTGCAAAGGCGGGTCGGCCGAAGATGGCGCGGTAGGCGCTTGTCGTCTCTTGGATCACGGACACCGGGAGTAAAGGATACCCCCTTTTTAGGTTTGGCACGGGGCGCGAAGGAGGCTGGGAGACGTCATCTGCCGGGAGAACCTCGTCAAGATCTCCGATCTACGTACTAGCAGGCAACACAGGGATATAAGGAGTTTACCCAGGTTTAGGCCACCCGGAGGCTAAAAGCCCTACTCCTGCATGTCTGGATTGAGTGGTTTATCATGGTGTAGCTTATAGAGGTGGTTCCGGGTGAGAACCCAGGAGGTGTTGGCTAGAGGTTGAAGACGAGCAGATCCTGTCCCGGAGGAGATCACCTCTCCCTTCTACTACTCTTCATCTGGTGCGCTACCTATCCTAGCCTCTGAATCTCTAGAAAACCGTCCTTCCCTCAGGTGCCTTGGTCCTCCTTTTATAGGCTAAGGGGATCCCACAAGGGCACCTTTGGGGGCAGAGGGGTTTTAGGCGGGAAAACCCCTCCGGGTTCTACTTATGGGGAGACGTGCCTTTTTCTCGTCCAAGCATTCTTTTGAGGGGGGTGAGGTGCGGTCACGCACCTTTTGCAGGGCGGGCGGACAAGGACTGACACCTTTTCCAACCGTGTCCCCCGGTGGCGCCTCCATCTTCTTGGCGCCCAAGTCTTCTAGGAGCTTCCAGCCGGAGCTGGCAAGGTTATTGTCGGGGGGCAGCCCCCGAGTAGGGTCAATATGGTGAAATAAGCATGGACTCGGTGTTGACCGAGTCAATGTTAAACCGACATACCATATGGGCTTATCCGGGGTCAACCGGGTAATGGCTTACCGACATAGCCCTATGTCGGATCATGTATACCATATGTCGGAATCTCCTTCGTTGTTCTTATGTGCAGGAGAGGAGAAACCGAGTTAGGAAATATCTAGCATGCCTATGCCGGATCGGGAAGAGCGAAGCTCTATCTCGGCGTTGGTCGTGGCGTACGTCTTGTCCCAACAATCACGGGACAGGAGTCCTGCCACAGACAAGATGGGACACACTGCCTAACCCTTGACTCGGTGGTCATGGGATGGGCAGTCAGTCCTCGATGCTGCTGACCTATGCAGTACGGGGGAGCAGTGCACAGGAGTTGATGGATTGGACATGCCACGCGGGGGTGACGGAAGCAGTCAGAGACCCAGGCATGGCCACAGTGCTGCCTACGTCAGCACCAATGTCAGCCCTAACTCTGTACCCTGGGTTTCCCTATATAAGGGGTACCAGGGGTTCCTCTTACAGGGACGATTCCTGGATGTTGGAGACAGGCTGGAGACAAATACTTGGTCATTTCCTTGAGAGCTAGCAGGAGGGCCACATAGCCATTCCGAGACTCGGTATAGAGTTCCGAGACTCGGCAGAGAGCCAAAAGCTCTTAGTTCTTCTTATACAGCTCAAGGAGCAGCTTGTAACTCATTTGTAATCCACATATATAGATCAGACAGGCAGGAGTAGGGGTGTTATCTCCTCACGAGAGCCCCGAACCTGGGTAAATCGCGCGTGTGTGTGTGTGTGTGTCTCTGTGTACGTCTTCACGTGCAAACCCTCCCCGGTACCTCCAGCGTCCATCGGCCCCACCTTAAGCCTATCTATGGCATCTGTCCGTGCACCACCACGACAGTTGGCGCCCACCGTGGGGCCAGCAGCGGCGCTGGCTGGTGTGTTCATCCGGACGGGCTCCTTCATCGCGTCGGGTGAGCGTGTTCTTTGTGGCCTTGTCCACAGGTTCGACTCGCTCAACGTCGTCAGCGACAACGCCGGCTGTTTCGGCAGCAGGCCGCTACCTCGGAACGGGTGCCTCATCGAGTTCGGCTCCCTCACCGTCTACGTCACCACCGAGGTTCCCTGCCGGTTTCCCGAAAGGGTGCAGGTTGCTGCGGATCCTCCCACTGTTTGCGCAGCTCGCAGCCGACGTATCGCCCGCCCCGCTAGCTGTGCAGAGGTCATGATGACCGCCCCAGTTGCTGGTGCCGGGGTGGCCGAGGTCAGCACCAGGTCTGCCAGGACGGGGCGCCCGCCGCTGGAGAGGCCGGAGAACCGTCAGGAGCAGGCCGGCACTTCTGCTGTGCCGGTGGCACCGAGTCCTCTTCAGGACGTGATCGAGAAGCTGGCAACCCCAGTGGCTCCGAGCGCAGATGCTGCTCTAACTCAGGCGGAGTTGGAACAGCAGTGCAAGGAGATACTCCAGGAGGCCCAGGAGGTGGCCCGATTCAGACAGGAGTTTGACATATCTCTCCGTGAGTACAACATCGCTCATGGTTTTACGCCGGTAGCCAACCCGGTTAGTCGCATAAATGAGGTACGTGCCAGAGGTAGAGACCTCAATGCTGAGATAGCTAGAGATGGTAGAACCAGATCTAGTTGAACTGCTAGTCATGTGTCCGTGGGCCGGCCGAAATACAGTACCCCTGGCAAGAACCTTAGAGCTGCTGAGGGTGCTATAGCAGAGTTACCTAATTTATCCGGTGAAGCTCGTAGTAGGCAGCATGACCGGGTGAATGAGTTGGTAGCTGTGGCCAACCGACAGAATGAGGCATTCCGGAATGCAAACCCGGATGTAGGTGGGTCTCGGTACCTCTACTCAAATTGTGGTGCCGGAGGAGTGTCCAAGGGACAGGCCTCTTCGCCACATGTCGGCGGAAGCCGTGGCCAGAGTGTGAACTCTGGTAAGAACAAACAGATGCAGGCATATGATCCGGTGTATGCCGGAAAGCAGATTGCTGGCCAAGGCCAACCCGGTCAGGGAGCCCCAGGACCCGTTCAGGGCAGACATGAAGCCAACCGGGTCAACTCGGCAAATCCGGGTCAGCCACCTCGGTATCCGGTACCCAATCCACCTCGGCAACAACCGGGTGCCGGGTACACCGAGCAGGCCGCTGACCGATATGACGATGGTTACTCGGCCATGGAGTGGGCCGGGTACACAAGATTCAGAGATCTGGCGACCGAGGGTGCACTCGGTACTAGGCTGGGAGCTCGCCAGCTACCGGCTCATGATGTCCGCAACAAGCTTGAAAGAATTTATCTGTCCGAACTGCTGGAGGAGCAAGGCACACTGGGTCCAGCTCCCCCGGGGTGCCAAGACCTATGACGACAGCACCAAGCCGGAGGACTGGCTGACAGATTACGTCGCAGCGGTGCATATCGCTGGTGGCAGTCGCCGATGGGCTGTGCGGTATGTACCACAAATGCTAGAGGGACCAGCCCGAATCTGGCTGAACAACTTGGAGGAGAACATCATTGATTGCTGGCTCGACTTCTCCGACGCTTTCGTCAGCAACTTCTCCAGCACATACAAGAGGCCGAATCGCCCTCAGCAGCTGTCCATGTGTCGGCAGAGAGAAGACGAAACAGACCGGGAGTATCTTACCCAGTGGAGCACGATCCGGAACTCCTGTGAAGGGGTAATCGAGTCACAGGCCATTGCTTGGTTTGCGCAAGGATGCCGACATGGCTCCATGCTTTGGCAGAGACTCCAGAGGGAGATGCCGGCCACTTTGGCCGAAACAATGGCAATAGCAGACAGCTATGCACTCGGTGATCTGACACAACCTTTGCTGACCCAGGTTGATGTGGGCAGGAGGTATCCAGCTCAAGACCGAGACAGGTCAGGTCGGCGTAGCGATCGCCCGGACAACTGAAACAAGAGAAGAGACGACCGGCCGGATTACCGGTACGGGTCAGACCAGGTCGCAGCTATCGACCAAGATCAAGTTGATGCCGGCAGCAGCCAGCGTCAGAAAAATGATGGTCCCTCTTGGGGCCAGAACTTGGAAGGGAGGAAGCCGTGGAACGGCGAGAGGAAGCCGTGGAACGGCGAAAAGAAACCATGGAATGGCAACAAGAAGCAGTGGGATGACCAGGAGAGGTACACCTATGAGAAAATGCTGGATGGCCCCTGCTGCTATCACACCAGGCACCCCAGCAGACCGGCTCAACATTCGACCCGGGACTGCGATTGGCACAAGCGCAAGCCAGTAACTTCTGGTCCGACATCCAGACCTGCACCTCTCACTCGTGCAAACACTGAGCCTATGAACAGTCAGCCGAGGCAGGAAAATGTCAACCAAGTGGCAAACAACAACAACAACAACAACTACAACCGCAACAACAACGCCGGCCCGAGTCGGCAGAACGAGTATAGAGAGCCCCATCAGAGTTACATGGTCTTTGTGACCGAGCCGACGGACAAGCAGAGCCAACATCGGCGCGCAATGGAGGTGAACGCGGTTATGCCGGCCGTGCCCAAGTTTATGTACTGGTCCGAGGATCAGATCAGTTGGAGTATCAAGGACCATCCCAAGGTCATGCCGAATCCCGGAGGTTATGCTCTAGTGTTGGATCCGACATTCGTCGGGCCCAGCATCAATGTCAGGTTTACCCGGGTCCTTGTTGACAACGGGAGTAGCATCAACATCATGTATCGGGACACCATGGTCAAACTCGGGATAACCGAGAACATGATGCAGCCAAGCAGGACCACCTTCCATGGTATCGTGCCGGGTGTGTCGCATGCGCCCATGGGCACAGTCTGGGTAGATGTCGCATTTGGCGACAAAAGCAACTGTCGGACTAAGAGTCTGCTGTTCGAGGTCGTGGATCTCGAAAGCCCGTATCACGCCTTACTCGGTAGGCCAGCACTCGCCAAGTTCATGGCGTCCACTCATGTGGCCTACCTGAAGATGAAGCTTCCGGGACCAAATGGTGTCATCACCATCTCGGGAGACTACAAGCGTTCTATGGAGTGTGCTTCTGCCGGGTCCTGTCTGGCCGAGTCTTTGGTGATTGCTGCGGAGAAGAAGAGAATTCTTGAAGTGGTGGCTCTGGCCCAGTCTGCTCAACTCGGCATGCCGAGTCCGGCCAACCCGCAGCAGACTGCAACCTTCCAAGCGGCGAAGGAGTCCAAGAAGGTCGGCGTTGACAAGTCTAACCCGGACCACACCGTCATTATCGGTGCTGGGATGGACAGCAAATAGGAAAGCGAGCTCATCCACTTCCTCCGTGAGAATCGGGATATCTTTGCATGGTCCAGTCAGGATCTGCCGGGTGTTCCGAGGGAGTTGGCTGAGCACTCATTACATGTCAGGCCAGATGCTAGGCCAGTAAAGCAACCGACACAGCGTCTTGCCGAAGGAAGAAGGAAGGCTGTGGGTGACGAGTTAGCCAAGTTACTCGCGTCAAATGCCGTTGTAGAAGTGAAGTACCCGGACTGGTTGGCTAACCCGGTTCTGGTAGAAAAGAAAAAAGATGATCCGAATGCTGCCACTGTCTGGCGCATGTGTGTTGACTACACACACCTGAACAAGGCATGTCCTAAAGATCCATTCCCGCTGCCCCGGATCGATCAAGTGATCGACTCCACGGCCGGGTGTGAACTACTCTCGTTTGTAGATGCGTATTCTGGTTTTCACCAGATACCGCTGAACCCTGATGATCAAATAAAGACTGCCTTTATCACCCCGTACGGGGCTTATTGCTATTGTGTTATGTGTTTTGGTTTGAGAAATGCTGGCGCTACTTATCAGCGTTGCATGCAAAAATGTCTGCATGACCAGATAGGCAAAAATGTGCAGGTGTATGTCGACGACATAGTCATTAAAACTAAGGAAAAACACACACTGCTCGATGACCTTAGGGAGACATTCGCAAACCTGCGGAAATTCAGACTTAAGCGTAATCCGGATAAATGTACATTCGGTGTACCAGCAGGAAAGTTACTCGGTTTCCTTGTGTCTAGCCGAGGTATCGAGGCAAACCCGACTAAGATCCGGGCGATAGAAAATATGAAATTGCCGAGATGCCTCCGAGATGTCCAGAAATTCACCGGGTGTTTGGCTTCTCTGAGTCGTTTCCTAGGTCGGTTGGGAGAAAAGGCCTTGCCCTTATACCAATTGATGAAAAAATCGGACAGGTTTAGCTGGACCCCGCAAGCGGATGCGGCGTTTCATGAGCTGAAAATGATGTTGGCTACTGCGCTGATACTGGCTTCGCCACTACCGAGAGAGCCCATGTTGCTCTACATCGCGGCCACTAACCGAGTCGGTAGTGTCGTAGTGGTGGTGGAGCGAGAAGAAGAAGGAGCTACCGTGCAGAGGCCGGTGTATTATTTGAGTGAGGTGCTCTCCGCATCGAAACAAAAATACCCTCACTATCAGAAAATGACTTATGGAGTCTACATGGCGGCCAAAAAACTAAAGCATTACTTCCAGGAGCATCCTATAACGGTTGTAAGCGCGGCCCCTGTGTCGGAAATCCTTGGCAACAAAGATGCCAGTGGCCGAGTCGCCAAATGGGCTATCGAGCTCGCGGCTTATGCTCCGCAGTACGCGAGAAGAGACACCATCAAATCTCAAGCAGTGGCAGATTTTCTTGTGGATTGGGCCGAGATGGAGTATGAGCCGTCCCTGCCAGACTCCAACTACTGGAGAATGCATTTTGACGGGTCCAAGGTAAAGGAGGGCCTGGGAGCTGGCGTAGTTCTCACCTCGCCAAAGCGAGATCAGCTGAAATATGTGCTGCAAGTCCATTTCGCGGCATCTAACAATGTCGCCGAGTATGAAGCACTGATTCATGGACTCAAGGTGGCCAAGGAAATCGGAATTCGCCGGATCATCTGTTATGGTGACTCGGATCTGGTGATTCAGCAAACATCAGGCAACTGGGATGCCCTAGATGCCAACATGGCGGCATACCGGTTCCATGTCCAGAAAATTTCAGGATTCTTTGATGGGTGCGAGTTCACTCACATTCGGCGGACAGATAATGAAAGTGCTGACATGCTGTCCAAGATTGGGTCATATCGGCAAGCCATTCCGCCCGGGGTATCACTGGAGCATCTTCGCAAGCCATCAATCAAGCCTTCACCCGAGTCAGAATCGATATTCATCCCAGGTAACTCGGAACCCGACGTCGTCCCGATGGACGTGGATGTCGGGAGCAAGCAACAGGACTCGGGGACTACCACACAGGACCCGGGGACTTCCATGGATGTCGAGTACATTGAGCAGGACTCGGCGACTACGCTGGAAAATTGGAAAGCCGCTTGGCGGAACTCGAGGACTCCTTGGGAAGACTCGGGGACTCACCAGCCTATGTCGGGCGTAGTGATGTCGGTTGATGCAATGGAAATTGACGAGCCTGTACTCGGCCCTCGCCCGGTACCGGCATGGGCACAACCCATTATGAAATTCATGATAGATGGCACCTTACCGAGTGATGAGGTCTCGGCCAGACAGATCCAAAGGCGATCCAAATCCTTCACCATCATCAACCAGGAGTTGTACAAGAGAAGTGTAACCACCGTGCTCCAGCGCTGTGTCGAACCAGAAGAGGGGGAAAAGATTCTCCGAGATATCCATCAGGGAGAATGCGGTCATCACGCTTCTTCCCGAGCCATAGTGGCTAAAGCATTCCGATATGGGTTCTACTGGCCCAGTGCTTTGCAGCAAGCAGAGGACATTGTCCGGAAATGTGAAGGATGTCAGAGGTTTGCACACAAAATTCATATGCCGGCCTCCACACTCAAAACTATTCCCATCACTTGGCCATTTGCAGTGTGGTGTCTGGATATGGTGGGACCGTTCAAGCCAGCCCGAGGTAACATGACCCACATCCTGGTGATGGTGGACAAGTTCACCAAGTGGATCGAGGTGAAGCCAATTAGAAAGTGTGATGGCCGCACAGCCGTGTCATTCCTAAAAGATATTATCTTAAGGTATGGACACCCGCATAGCATTATCACGGATAATGGCACCAATTTCGCCGAGGGAGCCTTTGCTCGGTTTTTGCCAGGAAAAGAGAATCCGGCTAGACTTGGCATCGGTTGCACATCCGCAGTCCAATGGACAGGTGGAAAGATCAAATGCCCTAGTCTTATCCGGCATAAAACCTCGGTTGATTGAGCCTTTGCTGCGCGCTCCGGGTTGTTGGTTGGATGAGATTCCAGCAGTGTTGTGGAGTCTAAGGACTACACCGAATCGCTCCACCGGCTATACGCTATTCTTCCTGGTTTATGGAGCAGAGGCAGTTCTGCCAACCGACATAGAGCACGACTCGCCAAGGGTTGCATTATATATCGAGTCTGAGGCAAAGGAAGCCCGAGAAAATGATGTCGATTTGCTCGAGGAAGCACGAGAATTGGCATTGTCCAAGTCAGCGATATATCAGCAAAATCTCCAACGCTACCATAGCCGGAAAGTAAATCCTCGCAAGTTTCGAGAAGGGGACCTGGTCCTTAGGCTTGTGCAGCGCACCGCCGGAATGCACAAGCTATCACCTCCCTGGGAGGGGCCATTTATTGTGAGCAAGGCTTTGAACAACGATGCATATTATCTTATTGATGCTCATGCTCAGGTGAAGAACAGGATGGATAGATCCGGAGAGGAGACCAAACGACCTTGGAATGTAGCTCTTCTTCGCCCTTTTTACTCTTAAGGACTCACTGTATGTATCTCGAAACCCTGAAATGAAATGTCGGCACCCCGAAATGAAACTCGGGGACTGCCTTGCTGTGAATTTTGTGTTGTATGCATGTTTATTTCTGTTTTCTGTGTGTCGGATGGCTCCAAAAATCATGCTTCCATGTTTGTAAGTATTGTATGCTAAGTTTTTGTGATTTTGTGACCCGACTGCCAAAAAACCCATGAAAGGTAGGCAAGGGCAGAGTTTGCAAGAGATAGTAAACAAGAAAACAGACTCGGGGACTCGGTTCAGGAGCGATTCGGTTTCCTTTTGTTGTCATTTTGTTCTGTGTCGGATGGCTCTAGAACATGTCTCAAAGTTTTTAGTATTGTATGCTATGTTTTTGTGATTTTGTGACCCAACTGCCAAAAAACCCATGAAAGGTAGGCAAGGGCAGAGATTGCAAGAGATAGTAAACAAGAAAACAGACTCGGGGACTCGGTTCAGGAGCGATTCGGTTTCCTTTTGTTGTCTTTTTGTTCTGTGTCGGATGGCTCTAGACCATGTCTCAAAGTTTTTAGTATTGTATGCTATGTTTTTGTGATTTTGTGACCCGACTGCCAGAAAACCCATGAAAGGTAGGCAAGGGCAGAGATTGCAAGGGATAGTAAACAAGAAAGCAAACTCGGGGACTCGGCCCAAGTGCGATTCGGCACAAGTTGTTTCGTTCCAAACTTTTATATCGGATGATTGTGAGCTGTGACTCAAAGTTTCTTAGTATTGTATGCCGTATCTCGGTAATCCTGTGACTCGACTGTCAAAAAAACCGAGAAAGGTAGACAAGAGCAGAGGTTGCAAAGTATGGTAAACAAGAAAACGAACTCGGGGACTCGGTTCAGAATGATCCGGCATAATAATCAACCATGCTAAAATTGTGCAAAGTAAAAGAACCAAGTGCCAGAATATGAAAGCTAAAGGTTATATTACATCTGCACCCGGCATTCCGGGGATTTGATGATTTGAGTTTCTGCTGAGTCAAAACAGCAGGACCCTAGCTACTCGGTGCAGAAGGAGCAGTGTCGGTCGTGGCCGGTTCCTCGGTTGTGGCCGCACCGGGAGGAGTGTCGACTTGGATTTCTTCATCGACTTGTTCTTCGTCCTCTTCTTCGTCCTCGCCGTCGACCTCCAATTCCTCTGCTTGAGGAACCCGCTCACCCGG
Source organism: Puccinellia tenuiflora (assembly GCA_012064385.1). Lineage (NCBI taxonomy): Eukaryota > Viridiplantae > Streptophyta > Magnoliopsida > Poales > Poaceae > Puccinellia > Puccinellia tenuiflora. The sequence goes on from QRDG01002284.1 coordinate 112,544, forward strand.
GACAAAGCTGTGCACCGGAGCATACTGAATGAGGGAATGAGCCAGCTCTTGGTGACGCCGGATGAGTTCCGGGTCAGAGAGCCACTTCGATCCATCACGCACGGTCTTCAGCATCTCGAGGTCGAGTTCCTCGTACCAAGACAGCACATAAGTTAAGGCCTCGTCAGCGCCGACTCGGGCGGCGGATGATCGCCAATCATCGAGCCTTTCCTCGGAGGCCATCAGGCACTTGGCCAATTCATCAACAATTGCAGGGGCCTCGCACCCGGGCTAGAGAACATTGTAGACCCGGATCGCAGAGCTAAGGAGATTCATCCCGATAGCTCTCATCGGTACCAAGCGTGCCTTCAGGGCCACCAAATGAGCATCTATGTCCCACTCGGCCGAGATTGGGCCATCTTGGATTTTCTTACTCCGGTGCTCCTGAGCGCCCTTGTCCGCAACAGCCTTGGTGTGGGGGAAGCGTTCTGAATAGGGAATGGCTAACGCCAAAATAAGTCACATAAGGATAAAAGTGAGAAATTGAATAAAGGCAGAAGGGGAAGGGGGCTTACTGTCCATCTCGGAGTTGATGCTGGAGATGTCCACCAGCCACTGCGCGAGCTTGGCCTTCAGAGCTCGGAGCTCGCTTTCAGCCGAGGTTGCCTGCGATTTGGATTCTTCAAGAGATTCCTTGAGCTTCCGAGTCTCCTCTTCTCGGAGCTGTTTCTTTGTGGCGCCGGTTTTGTCCAGCTCGGCGGCTCGGCCCCGAGATTTCTCCAGCTCGGCTTTCAGCCGGGACACCTCCTCCTGCTCTTTCTTCAGCTCGGCCTGATGCGCAAGCTCGCGCTCCTTCTGTGCGGCTGTGCCGAGATAGCAGAGTCAAAATACAAAAATTAATGCAAATATAAGTTGGGAGACAAAATATGACTTACCCTCAGCCTTGGTTTCCGAGTCGGCTACTTGGCTCAGCTTGGCTCGCAGCAGCTTGTATTTCTCGGAGAGCGTGTTGTGTTCTAGCAGCAGCTTGCGGTGTATTTGTGTGCGCTTGGTCATGCAAGCCTGAAAAGAAGAGATGTTATTCTTGTTGGTGAAGATTCAGGCCGAGTTACCCTCACTCAACCGAGTCAGCTTTACTCGGCCAAGCCTCAGTCACTCGACCCGAATCTCGGGGACTGGGGATATATGATATTTACATTAAAGAAATAAACCGAGTTATCTTTACTCGGCGCAACTTACCGCAGCTGCTTGGTCGGCTGCGAGAAGGGCAGCTTTGGCTGCGGACATCTTTTGAGCCACCAGACTCGGCCCCGCCGGATGTTCTGAGACGATTTGGCCTGCTGGTGACTTCGAGCTCACCTCGCTCAGGTCAGCGGCGTTCCAGTCCATGTTGTAGTGCTCAAGGGAGCCCAAGCTTTTTCCGCTAAGTGTTCGCAAGGGGGCAAACCCCCAGCTGGCGGTCTGGATGCTGCCGGATGTCGCTGTGCCTTTGCTGGGTGGCACAATTAACTGCCGTTCCGGGTTAGCCGTTACCGTTCTCACCGGTGTCTTTCCAGTTGTTACCCCGGTTGCAGGAACTGGGGCTTTGGATGTCTGTTGCTGTGGCTGCGGCTGTGTCGGTGGCGGTGCTGGCTTTGCTGTTGATGTCGATTTCGATTTCGATTGCGATGGCTGCGGCTTGTGCTTTGGCTGCTGCTGCGCTGGTGGAGATTGATTTTGCTTCTGCTTCTGCTGCTGCTGCGATGGTGGTGGCTGAACTTGCTGTTGCTGCTGTTGTGGTGGTTGCGGCTGAGCCTGCTGCTCTTGCTGCTGCTGCTGTCTCGGTGGCTGTGCCGAGTTCTTCTGGACCTCGGTCGGCTCTACCTCGGGAGCCGAAGAGCTGGCTCCGAGATTCACTATTTGGTCGGGCACCGAGGTTGTGGTCTCGACCGAGTCCACATTCCCGGCTCTAGATCCCGGAGGCGTGATATCCGCAACCGGACTCATCCTTGGTGGACTCGGCACCCGGGTGTCGTCGGGCCGAGGCGGTGTCGGTGTCCTTGTAGGGGCCCGGTCGGTGGACCCGGTAGTGGGAACCTTCAGAGGAGCCATGCTGGAAAGCCAAAGCAGCAAAATATGTTGTCAAGAGGAGAAAAGTAAGTATAGATAAGAGCATAAGGTATATGTCGGCAGGAAGGGATCTTACCCCTTGGAGACAGGGCGTTGGCGCTTCACTACGGTCTTCACGCGCTGCTTCTTTTTTGCGGGGCCAGAGGTGCCGGAGGTTCCGGCATCTGCGGATGCGGCCGCTCCCGCTGGGCGTTTCCGAGCTGCACCCTTGGGTCCTATGGCGAGGGGTGCTACCTCGATCACTTCGTCCGAGTCAGCTGGGTTCGGGGACATCGGATATGAGTATGCAACGGGGAGAGGATCATACACCTCTAAAACCCGACAATCGTCATCTTCATCCTCAGACCAGTCTCGGAGGGAGGAAGCACGAGTCTTACCCGTGGCAGGAATTGAGCCGACGTCGGGAATCGGCACGTTATCCTCGTCGTCCGGGTCTTCCGAGTCGGCTTCGACCCGGTCTTTACCCCAGTTGGTAGAGGGGTTCTCTCCATCCTCCGTCAACTGCCGACCGAATCTCTGCGTAATGAAAATGAGAAATGATTAATACCAAGTACAGAGCTGTACGAACATAAGAGTTTATGTCGATGAAAATGTTACTTCGGTGGAGGTGCTTATGTTCGGTGGAAGGTTGCTCCGGCTATGGGGTTCTTTGCCCCATTCCCATGCCTCCGGCATCTTTGTCCGGGCTATGGCTTTGATGCGCCGCCGGATCTGGTCGTTCTCCAGCTCGACGGTGCTCACTCGGGTCGGATCCAGAGGGCCACTCATGTGGCAGATTTTATGGACTCGGCGCTGGAGAGGCAAGACTCGGCGGCTGATGAAAGTCGCGAGTAGGTCATCGGCTGTTATTCCTTCGCCCTTGAGCTGCTCGACAACCTGGTGGATGTGGTTGACCTCCAATACTTTATCCGTCGGGTTGTACCCCCAGTTGAGCTGCGCGGTTGGGGGGCCGATGGCGAACTTTGGTAGGTTGATCATGTCAACCTCGGTTGTGTTCTTCACGTAGAAGAAGGAGTGCTGCCATTTCCGGCATGACTCTAGTCCTTGGATCCGGGGGAAAATGGAGCCGCGCCGAGGTACGATGGTGGCGGCCCCGCACTGGGTCATCTCTCGGACCGCATCCGGGTTGGCAGGATTCGGAACGACTTGTTTCCGGAAGTGGAAGTATTTGGACCACGCCTCGATGGTAGGCCAGAGGCCGAGATAACCCTCGATGAAGGAGACGAAGGCAGAAAGTGTGGTGAAGGCATTCGCCGGAAGTTGATGAGGTTGAAGGCCGAATTTATTGAGGAAATTGCGGAAGAAAGTGCTGGTGGGTAGGCCGAATCCTCGCTCGAAATGCGCGATGAAGACGACATACTCTCCCTCCCTGAGATCCGGCGATGTCTCTGGACCCGGAAGCCGACACTCAACCTCGGCCGGGATCCGCCGAGTCCGGATCAACCATTCTATGTCGGCTATGGAGACGTAGGAGCCTTCCCAGGTGGCTCGGGTGGCTTCCTCTGCAACTCCTTCTACCACCTCTACCACCTCGAGGTTGGAGTTGTCCGACATATTGGTGAAGGGTTGCCGAGATCTGCAAGAGGAGGTGCACGGGCACTAAGGTTAAAACCATTATGGGGGAAGAAAGAGAAAGCAAAACAAGAAACAGGAAGGGAAGAGTATGCATGTGTCTAATTTAGATGCGAAAAGCGCTAAGGTGCAAGGAGAAAGAAGAGAAAACGTGCTACTGAGGCTAGCCCACCGGCGGTGAACCGCATCTACGACCGCAAGGTCACCGGCGGCGCCCGATGCGTCGCCGCGATGAAGAACAAAGGAAGAAAGAAGAGCGGAGGGTACATATAGAGGCAAAGCGCTAATGCGCAAGAGAGAAGAAGAAAGAAAAGGAGATCTTACCGGCGAGTGTCGTCGGCGGGCGGTGGCGGCGCTGTGCGTCGGCAGCGTCGGTGCGCTGGTGCGTACGGCGGCGGTGCTGTGCGCGGAGACGTGCGTCGGTGCGGTGCTCTGCGCGCACGAGAGAAGGAGGAAGAAGAGGAATGCGAGAAGGAGTGAATGCGGAGGGGGAAACAGTTGCCCCCTCCCTACTATTTAAGAGCGGCCGGAGGAGATCGTGGGCGCGTGATTTTCAGCGCACGATTCCGTAATGGACGGGAAGTTACCACCCCACGATCTCCGCCACGATCCTCTCAGCGGCTTAACTGCCGCACGATCTGCCCCACGATGGGCCACAGGGAGCCAACGGCTCTGAGCGGTACAACTGATCGGGCGAGAACCGAGGCGACGCGAGCGGTGCGGTCCAACCGCACTTGAGTGCTTGCGTGCGCGCAGTCTCCGAGGCGACCGGCATGACGCAGGTGGCGTGCGTGCCAGGGGCACGTCCATCCGTGCACAGGAGCCAAGGCGTTAAGCAGAGATGCTCTGCCATGTAGAGGAACCAATGACTCGGAGGAGCCGAGGGTTTTTCCTGTGAGTCGGAACGATCCGACATTAAGTCGAATATCATGATGGGAGACAAAACGGCTTTCCGACATATAAATGGTTTGCCGATGTATGTGATGTCGGTAATCATTTAAGGATGCTAGTTTTTGGGTAAACCTGCCGTGGCCCTCCATCCGAGGCTGCAGGACCGCGCCAACTTCGGGGACTAATGTCGGGGGGCAGCCCCCGAGTAGGGTCAATATGGTGAAATAAGCATGGACTCGGTGTTGACCGAGTCAATGTTAAACCGACATACCATATGGGCTTATCCGGGGTCAACCGGGTAATGGCTTACCGACATAGCCCTATGTCGGATCATGTATACCATATGTCGGAATCTCCTTCGTTGTTCTTATGTGCAGGAGAGGAGAAACCGAGTTAGGAAATATCTAGCATGCCTATGCCGGATCGGGAAGAGCGAAGCTCTATCTCGGCGTTGGTCGTGGCGTACGTCTTGTCCCAACAATCACGGGACAGGAGTCCTGCCACAGACAAGATGGGACACACTGCCTAACCCTTGACTCGGTGGTCATGGGATGGGCAGTCAGTCCTCCATGCTGCTGACCTATGCAGTACGGGGGAGCAGTGCACAGGAGTTGATGAATTGGACATGCCACGCGGGGGTGACGGAAGCAGTCAGAGACCTAGGCGTGGCCACAGTGCTGCCTACGTCAGCACCAACGTCAGCCCTAACTCTGTACCCTGGGTTTCCCTATATAAGGGGTACCAGGGGTTCCTCTTACAGGGACGATTCCTGGACGTTGGAGACAGGCTGGAGACAAATACTTGGTCATTTCCTTGAGAGCTAGCAGGAGGGCCACATAGCCATTCCGAGACTCGGTATAGAGTTCCGAGACTCGGTAGAGAGCCAAAAGCTCTTAGTTCTTCTTATACAGCTCAAGGAGCAGCTTGTAACTCATTTGTAATCCACATATATAGATCAGACAGGCAGGAGTAGGGGTGTTATCTCCTCATGAGAGCCCCGAACCTGGGTAAATCGCGCGTGTGTGTGTGTGTCTCTGTGTACGTCTTCACGTGCAAACCCTCCCCGGTACCTCCAGCGTCCATCGGCCCCGCCTTAAGCCTATCTATGGCATCTGTCCGTGCACCACCACGACAGTTATCCTCTCCGCTTGTATGGAGGTTGGATCCCGGGGGTGAGCCTGGCCTCCTGCCGGGTGTCCGGGTCCCCGTGACCTCCGCGTCGTCTACCGGATTGATGGCGACCCCAGGAGGTCCCCCAGCCCTTAGCCGTGGTTGTCAATGCCATCCTCACCTGGTCGCTGTGGGGCAGATGGGGGGCCCATCTGCCAGCATTGAACCTTTGCCTTGTTCGCCTTCTTGGTGGGCCCACTGGCAGTGGACCCACTTTGACCGCATCAGGGGAACCCCGTGTTCCACTGTTGCGACAGTAGACCCCGGGCATAGTCCCGGCGACCACGTCCTTCAGCTACCGGGGCTATGACCAAAAATGTTAAAGTGGGTCCTCGTCGCCTTGCCTTGACTATCTTGTCCCATCCGTCAGGGAGTGGATGCTTGGAGTTATCCGCTTGGGGGAATAACTGCGCCTGCCTCCTCGATTCCCAGAAACGGAGAAGGCGAGGCGACGACCGTCGAAGGCACAACCGAGCCTTTTTAAAAGCGGGGGTGCCCTTCCCGAATCTTCAATCGTCTTCGTTCTTCTTCCATCTCCACCCCTCAACAAAGCAGAGCGTGTTGATGACGAGAGCCAGGAGAGGAGCTGGACACCCCCGTTCTTCCTCAGTGGTGGCGGAGGTGGCCACTAACAGCCGTGGGAGGGCTGCCTCCCGAGGTCGAGCGGGGCGCGGTCGCGGCGGCGGCCGCGGTCGTGGTCGTGGAAGCCGTGGTCGTGGAGGTCGTGGGCCCACTGGCTACTGGTTGCATGTGGACGGCTGTCCCAACGGCCCCTGCTGGGTCAAAGTGGAGTACACTGTCGATGACTCCATGTTCCTGGGCCGGGGATGGAAGGCGTTCGCACGCTCCCGTCACCTGACCCCGGGGCAGTACTTGGCGTTCGAGTATGATGGAGACGAGATGCTCTCTGTGAAGATCTTCCGCGTCGAGGGAGGACGCGTGGATTGCTACGCGGAGAGCGACAACAGAAGCCGTAGCAGCTGCTACGACGATGAGGACGAGGATGAAGATGAAGAAGACTCCGTCCACGTCAAGGTCGAGAGGACCCCACTTCCCTAAGGACATGAGGGGTGGCACCGAGGCAGCGGCCCCGAAGATGTCCGTGACCTCCTTTTTGGCGGCCTCGTCGACGTTGTTCTGGAAGTAGCGCCTTCCGTTGAGCAGCGGTGCTCCCCGTTCGTGTAGGAGCCAACCTTTCCTTGTAAAAAGTAGGTTCTTTTGCAGCTCTTGAGATGATGAATCACGTGTATCCTTGTTGTCACTTGGCCTTCGGGTTGAATTGGTGTGAATGAGAACGGGGTTTTTGCAAAATGCGCCCTGATTACGGCACCAGTCGTACCACCGAGGGGCAAGTGGGGAGTGAAAAGCCTATAAAAGGCTCTCCAGCCCCCAGCTCCTCAGCATCTCGTGACTTGTTTCTCTTTCTTTCTTCTCGCTCCCCCGGCCCCTCCATAGACCGCAGAGCAATGTCTGGGGAGGCAGAGATGTCCTTTTCAGGGACGTCGACGGTGGCGTCCGTGTGTCTGGGCGTGGCGGAGGCACCCAGGGGAGCTGGGTCCCGAGCCGCTGGAGAGGAAGACGAGGTGGTGTCGCGTTTTGCCCTTGCCAAGGGCATTTCGCGCTTGGCAACCATCTCTGGTCCCGCATCCCAGGAGGAGGCCCGGGTGCACACCCTTCGGAAGGCTCAGCTTCTGGCGGCCTTGGAGAAGACTGCGGGGATCCCTGGGGCATCCGCGCTCTGGACCGAGCTCGAAGCCATTGAGCAGGTAAGCACTGTGGCTCCTTTGACTCCTTGCACCCCTGGGGCCTGGTCTTGATCCTGACCGAGTTCGTTCTTTGCCACAGGCGGACGACGATGCCATGAGCGAGGTGGCGGCCGAGATTCTCTCTCTGTTTCGCTGCTTGGTGCCCGGGCGCGCAGGGAGGCCATAAGGTGCCTGAAAATCCCTCCGGGTTCCCTCCCTTTCCCCAGGCGTCCCCGGGAATCGAGAGTTCTCCCGTTGGGCATGAGGAAAACAAGGATGCGCAGCCAGGAGATTGTAACATCCCAAAAGTAATCCCTTTTTATTTTTATTGCTTATTAATTTTAATTGCTGCACAATCATGACATCATCATGCCTTTTGTTGCATTTGTTGCTTTTCCAAAATTCAAAATAAATAATATGGTTTAATTTTATGTCACCATCACTTGTGTGCTAATTAATTTTGCAACCAAACAAATAAAACCAACTTTATTTTCTTGTCAAGCTAATAAACAAGCTTACCAAGTTGGTGTTGTTAGTATAATTATTTTCATAAAATAAAATGGCCCTTATTTTATTTTTCGTATTCTTTCCTCCTGTGAAAATTCTTTGGAAAAAGAAAAAGCAAAGAAGGAAAAAAACTGGGCCACAACCCTCTCTCCTTCTTTCCCTCTACTTCCTTCCGTCCCGTCCCGTTCCCAAAACCAGCCCACGGCCCAGCTCACCGTTTCGTGCCGTCGTCCTCGTATGGACAGGACGCGCACGTCGCTATCCGCACTCGCGGCCGTGCCATTGCAGCGCCATGCCCACCTCCTCGCCTTTTTCTCCCGCTATAAAGCCGAGGCCGAGCTCCTTCTCCAAACCCTAGCCCTCCTCTCTTCCTTTCCCCTCTCGCGCCGCCGCCACCTCTCTTTCTCCCCTTCTTTCTTCTCTGCCACCGAGAGCCTCCCCCATGGCCGTGACCTGAAGCTGCAGCAAGACATCGCCATGGGAGCTACGAAGGACGTCCGAGGCTAGGAATCGGACCAGTGCTCCTTCCGTGTCAAGTTCGCCAAGGAAATCAAGAGCCGAAGCTGCCGGGATCGCGTCAAGCTCGCCGTCGTCTACCTCCGCTCGCATGTGCGCCGTCGTCGACCCCAACATCTCCAGCTTCTCTCCGTTGTCCCCTAGCTCAACCTCGCCCTCTCCTTCCTTTCGGTGAGCAACGCCGCCGCTGGCAACCCCCTCTCCTCCCTCCTCCTGCTCTGGATATTGCCGTCGTGCGCATTGTAGCCGTAGCCCGAAGCTGCCGTCCACAGGCACGAGCACGAGCTTCTCTACCCCGGTCACCTGCTGCACCAGCACGTCTTCCTCACCGCACTCTGCTCCACACTCGCACACGCTGCCAGTTTGTTGACGTCGCCGGCCGCGCCGTTCGTCGCCGTTAGTGTCCAAAGTCTAAACCTTGTTTAGACAAGTTCAGTTAACATCTGGATCTGAACCCTTAGGCCCCCGATCCCTTTTCCCTGACATGATCCGAATGCTAGCCCAGTGGTCTCTGTTCCTTGGCCGCAGATGAGTCCCGGGTTGAAAATCCCGTCCCGACCGGTTAAAACCCTCTTTTTTCCCCTTTCTCCATGTCGCAACAGTGGAACATGGGGTTCCCCTGATGCGGTCAAAGTAGGTCCATCGCACATGGGCCCACCAAGGAGGCACTCAAGGTGTCACATCCCGAAAATTCGTCCCTAATTTTAGTGATGTTTTCCCACGCCTGAAAAACTTTTTCGATTTTCAAAATGTTTCCTTTGAACCAGATGGTCCTTGACTTGACTTTGGTTTCGCTCTCTTGGAAATTTCCCAACAAATCCCCGACCTTTTCCGACCCCACCATAACTTCATACCATTGTTTTGCCGGTCGAACATTTATTCCATTTGAACACTCCAAAACCCTTTTATCTATCCTACCGAATCCACCACCACAATTATAGCTTGAAAAAAAAAATTCCACCAAGATACCATAAGGTTCCCTCCTACATATATATCACTCCCATGGAAAAATATTTCATAGTCCCAAGAAAGAATTCGAAGTTTATTCATATTTCCTATTATGCCATTTTCAATCCAAAAATTATTTGGACACCTTCCACCCATCCAAAATTTTCTGAAATTTTGGTGAGGTGCATGATTTAACCCCCTGAACATTTCACTCCATTGGCCCAACCTAATTTGAGCGATATTTGAGGTACTTCCCTTGTAATGCCCTTTTCTTGCCTAATTGCAATTTCCAAAGCAACCCCTAGCTACAAAAATCATTTGGCATTGCCACTTTGCCAAGCTGACAAGATCCCATACACAACCCCATATCCACAATATCAGGCCAATATCATTTGAGTAAGTGCATTTGGCATACCCATGCCATTGGGGCGTTTTTGGACACCAAATTCTTTGACCAACCTATAGGTACCCAATTGGGCTCAAACTTCACCAACATACTACATACACCTATCCTAGCCTACTATGAATTTTGGGGATTTTTCTGAGGTGGGGAAGACATCTGTCATTTCATCGAACACCTGGTGCAACCCCGGTTTTCTGAAAATCTTATACGTAAAAATTTGTCGCCTTTGAGTGATTCTAGTTTTGTTGTGTTGATCTCGTCGTTACAAACCCAGTGGTGCGACCCGTTTTCCATTTCATGCCCCGAGTCAACGAGAACGCGGCGATGTCGCTCACGTCGCGCTCTAGGCGTCCCGGACGTGCGCGTTTTGGCAAACCCTAAATCCCGCTTAGCCTAAAACCTGCCTAATCCCCGCATAGTAGCTTCCCTGTAGATCCCTGTTCGTCCAGCTCGACGTTCGTATCCATTTTCCCCGTTCTTATCCCCTCCTTTCATTTTTTTTGAGCACGTGGTCGTCCGATGCTTCTCGTCCCTGCCTATATATGGGCAGCTCGAGCCCCCACCCGCGGACGCCACTCATTTTCCCCCCTGCACTCCACTTCCCCTGCCCCGACACACTCCTCACTCTCCTCTCCACTCCTAGGAGCCAGAGGCTCGGCGTGCCCGGCGTGCTCGTCGTGCATGGCCGTCGTGGCCGGCGGTCGAGATGAGCTCCAGCACAACCGCCCGTCGCCCCGTCCCTTCACCGCCGCCATGGTGCCGTCCCTTTCCCCCCCGTCGGTGTCCGCCCCGGTGCTCACCACTGCCGCCACCATCGGCTCCCGAGGCCGCGCCCCAGTCACCGCCTGCGCCGCTGTCCTCGGCTGGCCTCGTGGCCGCCAACCGCTGTCGCCGATGTCGCCGAGCCCCCACGACCCAACACCGTGCTGCCTCCCGCCACGCGTCTCCGAGCTTCGCCGACCCCGCCCTCGGCATCGCCGTCCACGGCCGGCCCTCCGCCGCCACCGTGTCGTCCTTCCCCGAGCCCCAGCTTCCTCCTCGACCGCGGCACGCCGCCGCAGCGCCGTCTCCGTCCTGGCCGACCCTGCCCTCCCGCGGCCGCCCGCGTCGTTGGCGTCCGTCTCGGCCCGCCGTCGCCGATGTCACCGCCCGAGGCCGCGCGCCGCGCCGCGAGCCTCCCGTCCGCTTCGTCCGCCTTCGGGCGCGAGGGGCACGGTGGCTCCGTCTCTGCCACCGGCCTGGCCGCCCGGTCGCCGGCATCCTCCGCCGGCCGCTGCCGTCGTCGTCTCCCAGGCCTCCTCCCGAGCCTCCCGTGCGGAAGCCGGGCCGATCGATCGATCGATCGATTGAGGCTAGCTCAACGCGTACTCTTTTTTTTTCAATTTACGTGTGCTTGCAGCGAAAGCGTATTCCTGGAAAGTGCGCGACCGGCCCGACCCGGTAAGATTCGGCCCGCGAACGTTTTTTTTCTGGAAGTGGCTGATAATTACCAAGAACTAGAAGTCCAATATCTTTTGAACCGTAGCTCCGATTGAGGTGATTCAAATTTGTAAATTCATAGTTTGAAAAGCTCTATCCAGTGGTATAGGTTTTACATTTTTGTAAAATATTTGTATGCTCAGCACATTTATACACATGCATATGTCTATCCCGCGGTACCGGCAAATCGAGACCCCAACCCGCGACGTGCCCGTGACCCCGAAACCAAATGGAGTCAATCATCGAAGGCAAGCTAACCACTTGCTATGAACACTCAAGCGGTGCAGTTTGTTGCATATTATCATGTCATGCGTGGTATTTTATGTTGGGGCTATTCGATGCAGATGATTCCATGTGTGTACTTGCTTGCTATGTTTATTTCGAGCTTAGATAGCAACGCCGTGATTCAATTCCAGTATAGTTAGTGACGCCATGCTTCACTCATCATCCATGTGTGTGTTAGAATGACGTGTGAATAATTTGTGCGCCTCGCATTTGCGTGGCTGTGTCGAACCCTCTAACCGGATAACTATAAAACATGCGTTCCCATGATTGTTTGCTTCTTCTCCTTCGCCGAGGTGAGGAGCGGACGAATGTCGTCTTATGATCCTCGGAGTTGGGGCATTTGCCAAAGAGTTATTTGCTTCTTCTCCCTCCGTCAAACTTGGCTGGCGTATGCCCGCTTTGACTGCGACGCTTGGGACGCTGGCTTTTCATTTGGGTCTTTTTGCCAAGATTGCTGACACCACGTCGAGTTAATACTCGAGTGGAATGGATGCTTTCTTTCTTATGATTGCTTTTCGGTTCATTTTGGAGACTACACGCCCACGTGGATTGAATCTCGCCTACTTTCAGTATTATTATTTCATGTACCTTTACTTTCCTGCAATACGATAAACCCATCAAGTGTGGGTTGAGTTCCAGCCGGCGACTAAATACATGTTGGGCCCCGCCCACGTGGATTGAATCTCGTCTACTTTTCTGTAGAGTTGTGGCGTGTGTTGGACGGTACCATGCACCACTCCCCATTCTGGCGACGATGGACTGGGGAAACCGCCGCAGTCAATGGAATGGAGGAACGGGATCGCGTGGACGCCTCCACTAACTTTTGTAGTCGACCCGTGGCTGTCACTGGTCGGAAGTATCTCCGTCCTCGCCCGGTTGACGCTAACCAATTGTGCTATTTTATTTTACTTCCTCAACCTGTGGCTGCTACTGGTCGGAAGTATCTCCGTCCTCACCCGGTTGATTGTGCTAATTTATTTTCTTTACTCAACCTGTGGCTGTTACTGGCCGGAGGCAACTCCGCCATCGCCCGGTTGAAGTTATCCATCTTTGCTGAATTATTGCATGATTATTGTTGCTTATTGCTTGAACTATTGTGTGGCTTATGTTTGCTTATGGTCTTATGATGAAATAATATATTATACTTGTTGTGTTGGACTAACCCTTATTGTGTTGGACTAATCCTCTGTTGTTTGGACTTTGTAACATCCCAAATTTATAATAAGAATTAACAAGACCCAAAATTCAGAACCAACAAAAACTTTTTGAAATTACTTCATTATTGGTTGTGTTTTTCTTTATATTGTTCTGTTTGACCTTGTGTGACTTGTTGATTAAGTTGTTTGACTAGTAAATATTAATCTAAGAACTCAACCCAAGTAAAAATATATTAAACTTGGTGCTCATGTTATGACAAGAGTAAATTCCATATATCTTTTCCAACCTTATTTTGGCCAAAGTTTATTTCAATGAGGTTTGATTTCAGCAGCAAATAAAATACCCTTTAGTTGAGAAAGTAAAAGTATTTCCAAAATTATGTGTTCCCAAAAATATGGGGATCTATATGTTATCTCCTATCTATTGCCACCCATGATATTTTGCATGTATATGCAACTCCCATTTTATAAACTCTGATTTCCACTCAATTTGAAAACAACACTAGTGGGAAATATATTACCCCACATATTTCCTTTCTCAAACCTTTTTGAAAACAATTAAATTATGAGTTGAGATATTTCTTAAACCTCATCTTGTCATAATTGAGTGTGATCATTTTTTTATAAGATAGTATTGTGAATTATGGAATTGGTGGTGAGATTAATTCATGTTGTTTGAATTGTGTGGTCTTGATTGTGATGTGAGTATTGTTGTGTTTTATTGCTTGATGTGTGTGATTGCTAAGCAAAGGTGTGAATGAAAAGAAAAGAAATAAAAGCAACACCACCACATGAAATAATGGGACAAGTTCCATACAAAAAAAATTTCCCTAAGTTAGAAATAAATATTTTCTCTTAAACCAAAAATCAGTGGGGTGACATGATGATCACCTCCACACTACTCTTGTACCTCTTCCCTCTTCAAAAGATATTTTCAAAAACCTAAATTTAAAACCCTAAATTCTTTCTTTATCATGGAAAAATCACCAAATGTGCCATGAGGTACTTATCAAATAAATTTTGTCATGGCACCAAAAATCTCTATTAATACATAGGGAGCCAATTGTGGAAGAAAAACTCAAAATTTTGAATTAAAATTTCGGTGACACATTTTGTCGAACACCTGGAGGGCAGAGCCCGAGTTCATCCCCAAAACCGAAGGACTTCGGATCAAATTGGAGGATTCGAGTTGTTGTTCTTCAATTCCTTGCACCACTCCACTTCTCTCAACCTCACAGACCTTCGTAGCACCTCGAACCAGCACGGGAGCCACCCTAGTTGTCGCGTTGATCGCCGTTCATCACCGTGGCCAGGGAGCACGAGCCCCTGTGACCATGCCGCCATGTCCGCCTCTGTGGAGGAGACAGTCCAGCACCCTAGCTAGCCTAACGCCGCACCCTACTACTCCACCCCTCCCCTATGCCGCTGCTGGACATGACCAACACCACCCGGAGCCCCCGCTCGCGTGCCCCTGCCCGCGCCAGAGCGCGCCGCGCGCCGAGGCCGACCATGGGCGGCGCGGACGCACGCCTCTTTCCCCTACCTCCCCCGACCAAGCGACCACCTCCGCCGCACCCCCGTACTCGCCTCGACCACACGGACATGCCCAGCTGTCCCCTGCACCGCCGTAGCACCGTGTCCACCATGGACCGGGCTCCGGCTATAAAAAGGAGACGCCCGAGCTCCAATTCGCCCACACCACACCACCCCAGCACTTCCCTCCACTCCACCACCTCTAGCACACCCCCAGGAGGGCGGAGACGCTGCAGCAGGGCTGCTGCTGCCCTGCATTGTCCGCGAGCTCCGCCACCGTCCAAGGTTGACGACGACGGCCTCGTGGCCGTGCTGCTCACCGCTGATGCCTTGGACGTCCTCGAGCCGTACAACTCCACCAAGCCGCGCCCCAGACCTCCTCCACCGCCCTGCACCCTCGCCGCCGTCGATCACCGCCGGCAGGTAGCTTCCCCTGGCCTTCCTCTCTCTCCCTGTTCTCTGTCCCGTCGGGAGGAGGATGGTGGCTGTGCGCCGTGGATCGCCAGATCAACGGCCACGATGCACTCCCGCCTGTTTTAATTTTTCAGAAAACTGCTAAGTCCTGAGGAAACAGATTCGGTTAGCCAACTTTGCATGCTTTTCCTGAGAAATCTGCCTCACCAAAATTTGAAATCTTTCCATGGTTAGAAAGAGCAAGTTTCATAGATTCAAATGAAACTTTTATATTTCCAAAATAATTAGTTTAGCACAATATAATCATGAGGCAAAGAATCTATGTTATGTCTGTTTTCAGAAACTTCTGAAAACAGATTACTGCTTAGGCTTTTTGATCCAATCCTAGAAATTAATCTTGATTTATTTGGATGTTAGTAGTGGTATGTCATGTTAGTATTGTTAGAGTACTGGCATGACCAAGTGGTGTGACCTCAAAATAAAATTTTATACAGAAGATATAATCTGAGGAAACTGGCTATACAATATTTCAGCCACATGAAGTAACAGGGATAGCCATTTCCCATACAAGTTTCTATTTTATCCAGAGGCCTAAAAATAGCAAACTAAAATGTTATAGCAAGTACAACATGCCATCTTCACAGAGATGCAAGACATGATCATGTAGGGTAATTCCCTGATTTAAAATGAAAATGACAAATGTGCTAATTGATAAACTTAAAATGGGTAGATTTCTCTGTCAGAAATTTGATTAGAACTTTGAAATTCAATATCTTGAGATCTAGGAATCTAAAAATAGCAAATGAAAATGTTCTGGAAATCTTATGAAATTATCTAACTAACTAAAGTGATTTCACCCCATTTAGGTTAATAGATAAGTAATGATGTTAAAAGTACCACAGAAGGTACAGAATCTAAACTTGTTTGTTTCTGATACTCTACTAACCCAAATGAGGTCAAACCAATTCTGTTAGCTCACATTTAAGCAATACTAGTTACCCCTAAAAGGATTTAATTTTTGAATACAATTAAATTGAGTTCTAGCAAAAACTAGATTATTAACTTTCTGGATTAAAACATTTATACAGGGAGTTTAATAACCCGAATTGAATTAAATCCAATTGGGTTGTCTTCTACACATCAGTAGCTATCCACAGAATTTTAGTTCACATTTTTGTGATGAACAGAAGCCAAGTTATGCAATTAACCATGCACCACTAGTTTCTGCCTTATTTAAGACCTAATTAAATAATAGATAATTAAATTAAATTGAAATCAAATTGGGTTGTTTCCTATAAATCAGTGGCTATCTGTACAATTTTAGTTCATATTTTTGTGACCAACAGAACTCAAGTTATTCAATTTAACATGAAACCCTAGTTTCTGCCATAATTGTGACACAATTAAATAATGGTTAATTCAATTAAATCGAAATCAAATTGTGTTGCTTTGTGAGTGCAATAGCTATGTGTGATGCTTTAGAGTTGTTGTGATGCTTGATTGAGTAGTTTAGTAATGGTATATATTGCTTGTTTATGTTGATGATTAGATTATTTGGTGTGACTAATATAATTGCCTTGCTTGTTAAACTTGGTTATATTCAAGTTGAGTGCTAGCTTGAGTATCTAGCAATATCTCTACCATAGCTTGGTAAGATATTTAGAATTAAATAAAGTAATTGGTGGATTAACTTTTGTCTGAAGTATTTCCTGTTTAAATAAAGATGCTTAATCACGACTTTAACCATATTTTTATAAATATGAGTAGTAAGGTGACTGCCAAACTTGTTTGTTAACTAATAGTTTTCCATCATGATTGTTGTTTGTTAGTAATGGCTTAATGTTTGTTGTTGGAGTGTTGTACTGTATGTTGATTGTGTTCTTTCCTTTTTACGACGTTAGATACCAACGCTATCGGAGTAAACCGTGGGAAGGATTTATTGGAAAGCAATCAGAGTTTATTTCTTTGATCAAGAGTATCAAGTCCAGAGACATTACGCTGGAAACAGGCAAGCTACTTCACTGAGCTTGCATTTATATTCATCTATTTGATCACCTGAAGTATTCAAAAGTAGCGATGATTTTAAAAACCTTTTTACAAAGATATGAAAAACTATTTTGCCAAGAGTAGATATGAATAACTATAGGATGGAAAATATGATTTATTCCAAAACTCCTTTTCAAAGTACTTGGAAGAATGTGGAATGCCGAATGGTCGGCATGGAAGTGGAAAAGAGGTGATCGGTAATGTTTATGAAAAATGCACATTGTGTCTTAGTACCATGACGACCAGCCGATAACCTGTGCGACCACATCTACCCAAATATGGGAACGGGCGTAGTCATATAGTTTGCTCGTGTTAGTACTGGATACCTCATCGACGGAGATGACTCCGTTATGCGTGAGGGGATGAGCATTGCGACTCTACCCCCTGACCCGGGTCCCGGCAATCTGATGGATTGAGGGATTGAAGGGCTTCGTGCTCGCTGGGCAAAACTACGAGTCCTTACATCTAGGTTCCTCGACGGGGGATCCTGTACTAGGTGTGAAGGAATGGTGAATTCGTACGGGCAGGGTCCTATACTAGCATGAGCAAAGGAAAGGCTATGGCCGGTGGTTCAACTTCGCATACACCTTGTATGGCGGGACGTGGCAGACACGATGAGCCACCGGATGGGTGTGGGAAAAGCGTGCTACCTCTGCAGAGGGTAAAAACTATTCGAATAGCCGAGTCCTCGGATATGGACAGTTGGGAGGCTGTACTAGGCCTATGTGCAAGTTTTGGAAAAAGGTTTGAGATTTGAAAGAGAGAATGATGTGAAGGATGTTTTATGCAACTATGCCAATGTGCTGGTATGAGTTGTTGGAAATAATTGGACCATGATGAGACATGGTCGGGAAAAAGGAGGAGTTTTGGATAAATAAACAAAATGGTGATTTTCCAGGAAAAACGTTTTTTAAAAAGGGACTTCTTATTTTAACAAACAACTATTTTTCGGGAAAAATGTTTTCAAAGAAAACTCCTTACAAAGACAGTTTTATGGAAAAAAAAAAAGGGAATCTAAAGCCTTCTTTTCGTTTTCTTTAACAAAGGCTATAGATATTTTTGAAAAATATACAAGGTTTATGAAAAGTTATAAAATTTCTCTTATTTTACTTCAATCAAAGTTATAGAGTTTTCAGACAAAGTTTTATTAAACAAAAGTCTATCACTCTCTTTTCACTAAGGATAGAGTTTTCAAAGCAAACATTGTTTTACTCAAACTATAAAAAAAAGGGGTAGTGCATGCTCTTTCGGGGGTAGTTTGCGAGTACAATTCCCATTGTACTCATAATGGTTTCGTCCCTGGCTATTGTCTTAGCCAGATTTAAAGGAAGAGCATCTTGAAGAAGGAGGCGGAAATGACGTCAATGCGAACTAGGGCGCTTCCCAGTCAGTTGCCTGTAGGGTTAAGGCGAATGACTTGGGCTCCACGTTGTTTGGTGATTTCCGCTGCAAGTACCTATTGAAGATTATGACTTCAATCAAGTAAGTATATTCCTTCGGTAATTATGGATGTTCCTTGATTACCAGTTTGATTGTGCTCAGCGACACACTGATCATGGGATCGCTGATGTAGGCACAAGGGTATTTCGGACAGCTAGTCCGGGGTCCCCACAGACTTGGTATCAGAGCAATCCTGACTGTAGGAGACCTTAGTTAGCATGGACGTTAGTTAGGAAAGCAAATATTTTTGTAAAAAAATATATTACTACCAAAATATATTTTTATCTAGAGGAGTCCTAAAATGGCTTCGCTCTTCTCATCTCCTCAAATATTTCAACGTCTTACCCCTCTATTTTAAGATTTTCAAAGGCATTCTTCTATTATCTTACCTTCATTCAAAACCTACATATATACTCGACGATGAACCCAAGTGAGACCTAACTGGCTAGTAGCCAGAAGGAGAAGAAGGTTCCATCCCAAATCCTCGACATTCAACATCAAGGTGATTGATTTGCAAATGCCAAGATCGTCAGTGTCAACAAAGCAACAAACCTCCGAAGACCTCAGCTCAACATCAACAATTCTACTCAAGTTGCAACCTCGACGACCTCAATTTCTCCAGTGGAAGACTAAGGCGATAAAATGAAGACTTCACCAACCATGTTCGACAAGGACCCCTAGGAAAAACTCATGATAGGAACCTTGGTTACCCCGACTACCACGAGTATTAGGCGTCCGTTGGTACTAGACGTACCTTGTGTGCACCTTGCTTGTGTGTAATCTGCTTGTGTGTTGTCTCTAAGTTCTCCGTTTGTGTGTTGTCTTTCTTGTGTGTTCACTATCACGCCTTGTCGGCAGCACAAAGCAATCTCAAACTCCTCTTCTTTAACTCTTCACCATAGTTGCACCTTGTTGCGGATGTAAACCCGCCAAGGAAAATCTTTCTAAAATGTTTTCCCTCTCATCTAAACCGTCTCCCGTTAAAGATCTGACAGTTCCGCAAGATACAAAAGACTCCTGATCCTTAGCCAAATAGCCGGAAATTTTTGTAACCTAACTGGCAAGTCAGACATTGGACTTCATGCACCATCTGGAGCAAGTGCGTCAAGATCTTGAAGGAAACTGCAATTGTACGCCAACCTCGTGAAGACACGAGCCCCCACCTCACGAAATTTACTTGTGAAATTACAAGAATACCACACCAACTTATCGTATCTAACCTTAGGATAACCACTGACTCAAGTCCATGATAGTGCCAACTAATCTTCTAGGACCACAAACCTTGACATGAAACGAGGACATAAGGAGACTCATTTAGAATGGGTAACTAGAGGAACTCAAGGAGTGCATAAGAGTTTCTATGAAGATTCGAGCTCAGAGACCAACGGTAATGATGGGTTTCAAAGAGGATCATGTACCTACCCGCCTGACGAGCAGTTAGTAGCACCTTAATCCCTTGCGCTAACCTTGCTAGGTTTGACCCACCTAAAGTGTCCCGTGAAATAAAACCAAAGAAAAACCTCGACTAACTCCTACCTATCACCGCAAACTTGAGAAAGATGGATGAGAACCCTAGCATGCCGCTGATTTTCTGAAGATTATATGAAGCCTCAAGCACAAGACTTATCCAAGGGAGATTGCCACCAACCAACCCGAAGGAAACCAACTTCAAAGATCGTCAACATGAAGTTACCCCAGGAGAAGGGACGCCACCGACGTCATCTGCAGAAAAACAACCTTAGTTCAACCCGGCTCAATTAATCGAAACAAGAAAGACAAAGGTACCTGTTTGGAAAACAACTGGTGTGAAGGTTCTTCACTAACTTTTTCTAAGGTCCATTAAGCAGTGACTTTTTGAACAAACTTACCAAATTCTAGATTAACATCTAACCCCAGTTCGTGATGGTACTAACTGGCCTTATCTAACCACAAGTTTTGACAAAAAGAAAGGTGATATAGAAAGAATCACTTATAGTTGGTAGTGAGAAGATCGCCATCCTCAAGGCCGAAGATGATCAACACTGGAGACCATCTGCGCGGAATTGAACCAGGAAGCAAGCACCATCGACACTACCTATCGAGAAATCATCCTTTTCAACTAGCCCCGACCAATCACACCGAAGGAGGATTCAAGAAAGCACGAGCAGCGACTGTTGACATGAAGCTCTTTCTCTAACTTTTAAGGTTAAATAAGAACGCAACCATTGTACCCTCGTCGAACAGCTGACCAAACCACCTACTCAGGGCACTCGAACTGACTTTTAGATTCCTCTGGGAGCTCGATACCCTAGACTGTACTTCTGAAGATTCTTACCAACGCTTCATGAAGCTCGAGAACCAAGGAAGTCAGCAATAAAGTTCCTCCTTTACTCGGCTAAAGAAGGACAAGCATGAAGAAAAATAACCAAGGGAATACCCCGAAGAATCGAACAACGTAAGCACCTGCTGTGGACAACATCAACCACCAACCAAGTCCAGACGAACTTAGACGTTTATAGCATCCTTTTTCTAACTAGAAACCGGAGAGAGTCGAGTACGCAAACTCAGCGCATCCTGAAAACCACGCGTCCCCTCCTGCAACCCTCGTAAGGCGACAATATCAGGAAGTGATATCTGCACCAACCCCAAGCACTAAGGAGTGACAACCGAGACGAAGATCGTCAAGAAGAACAATGCCTCCAAGTCAACTCCAGCTGCAAACTTCAGCAAGACCGATTAAAAACCCCTTTTAAGGGGGGAAGACCTGCAATAGGTATACCAGAATGTGGTAATAATTAGTTCCTTGCGCCTCAACCTCGTAGAAACTGGGAACAGCCAACCAAGACTATCCATCAGCATAGATCGCCAAGTCAACCCTAACATCTAGGATCTAAACCCATCAGAGAAAATCATCGACAAGGAACGACCTCGCAACATCAAATTGTCAAGATCTCACCTGGCAACCCCACTAAAGAAGCATCGACCTCGGAAGTTAACCATCCCAAAACCCGTGCCCTCGTACTCCCCTGTACCCCCGGGCAAATCTCGGGACGAGATTTATTTTAAGGGGGGAAGGATTTGTAACATCCCAAATTTATAATAAGAATTAACAAGACCCAAAATTCAGAACCAACAAAAACTTTTTTGAAATTACTTCATTATTGGTTGTGTTTTTCTTTATATTGTTCTGTTTGACCTTGTGTGACTTGTTGATTAAGTTGTTTGACTAGTAAATATTAATCTAAGAACTCAACCCAAGTAAAAATATATTAAACTTGGTGCTCATGTTATGACAAGAGTAAATTCCATATATCTTTTCCAACCTTATTTTGGCCAAAGTTTATTTCAATGAGGTTTGATTTCAGCAGCAAATAAAATACCCTTTAGTTGAGAAAGTAAAAGTATTTCCAAAATTATGTGTTCCCAAAAATATGGGGATCTATATGTTATCTCCTATCTATTGCCACCCATGATATTTTGCATGTATATGCAACTCCCATTTTATAAACTCTGATTTCCACTCAATTTGAAAACAACACTAGTGGGAAATATATTACCCCACATATTTCCTTTCTCAAACCTTTTTGAAAACAATTAAATTATGAGTTGAGATATTTCTTAAACCTCATCTTGTCATAATTGAGTGTGATCATTTTTTTATAAGATAGTATTGTGAATTATGGAATTGGTGGTGAGATTAATTCATGTTGTTTGAATTGTGTGGTCTTGATTGTGATGTGAGTATTGTTGTGTTTTATTGCTTGATGTGTGTGATTGCTAAGCAAAGGTGTGAATGAAAAGAAAAGAAATAAAAGCAACACCACCACATGAAATAATGGGACAAGTTCCATACAAAAAAAATTTCCCTAAGTTAGAAATAAATATTTTCTCTTAAACCAAAAATCAGTGGGGTGACATGATGATCACCTCCACACTACTCTTGTACCTCTTCCCTCTTCAAAAGATATTTTCAAAAACCTAAATTTAAAACCCTAAATTCTTTCTTTATCATGGAAAAATCACCAAATGTGCCATGAGGTACTTATCAAATAAATTTTGTCATGGCACCAAAAATCTCTATTAATACATAGGGAGCCAATTGTGGAAGAAAAACTCAAAATTTTGAATTAAAATTTCGGTGACACATTTTGTCGAACACCTGGAGGGCAGAGCCCGAGTTCATCCCCAAAACCGAAGGACTTCGGATCAAATTGGAGGATTCGAGTTGTTGTTCTTCAATTCCTTGCACCACTCCACTTCTCTCAACCTCACAGACCTTCGTAGCACCTCGAACCAGCACGGGAGCCACCCTAGTTGTCGCGTTGATCGCCGTTCATCACCGTGGCCAGGGAGCACGAGCCCCTGTGACCATGCCGCCATGTCCGCCTCTGTGGAGGAGACAGTCCAGCACCCTAGCTAGCCTAACGCCGCACCCTACTACTCCACCCCTCCCCTATGCCGCTGCTGGACATGACCAACACCACCCGGAGCCCCCGCTCGCGTGCCCCTGCCCGCGCCAGAGCGCGCCGCGCGCCGAGGCCGACCATGGGCGGCGCGGACGCACGCCTCTTTCCCCTACCTCCCCCGACCAAGCGACCACCTCCGCCGCACCCCCGTACTCGCCTCGACCACACGGACATGCCCAGCTGTCCCCTGCACCGCCGTAGCACCGTGTCCACCATGGACCGGGCTCCGGCTATAAAAAGGAGACGCCCGAGCTCCAATTCGCCCACACCACACCACCCCAGCACTTCCCTCCACTCCACCACCTCTAGCACACCCCCAGGAGGGCGGAGACGCTGCAGCAGGGCTGCTGCTGCCCTGCATCGTCCGCGAGCTCCGCCACCGTCCAAGGTTGACGACGACGGCCTCGTGGCCGTGCTGCTCACCGCTGATGCCTTGGACGTCCTCGAGCCGTACAACTCCACCAAGCCGCGCCCCAGACCTCCTCCACCGCCCTGCACCCTCGCCGCCGTCGATCACCGCCGGCAGGTAGCTTCCCCTGGCCTTCCTCTCTCTCCCTATTCTCTGTCCCGTCGGGAGGAGGATGGTGGCTGTGCGCCGTGGATCGCCAGATCAACGGCCACGATGCACTCCCGCCTGTTTTAATTTTTCAGAAAACTGCTAAGTCCTGAGGAAACAGATTCGGTTAGCCAACTTTGCATGCTTTTCCTGAGAAATCTGCCTCACCAAAATTTGAAATCTTTCCATGGTTAGAAAGAGCAAGTTTCATAGATTCAAATGAAACTTTTATATTTCCAAAATAATTAGTTTAGCACAATATAATCATGAGGCAAAGAATCTATGTTATGTCTGTTTTCAGAAACTTCTGAAAACAGATTACTGCTTAGGCTTTTTGATCCAATCCTAGAAATTAATCTTGATTTATTTGGATGTTAGTAGTGGTATGTCATGTTAGTATTGTTAGAGTACTGGCATGACCAAGTGGTGTGACCTCAAAATAAAATTTTATACAGAAGATATAATCTGAGGAAACTGGCTATACAATATTTCAGCCACATGAAGTAACAGGGATAGCCATTTCCCATACAAGTTTCTATTTTATCCAGAGGCCTAAAAATAGCAAACTAAAATGTTATAGCAAGTACAACATGCCATCTTCACAGAGATGCAAGACATGATCATGTAGGGTAATTCCCTGATTTAAAATGAAAATGACAAATGTGCTAATTGATAAACTTAAAATGGGTAGATTTCTCTGTCAGAAATTTGATTAGAACTTTGAAATTCAATATCTTGAGATCTAGGAATCTAAAAATAGCAAATGAAAATGTTATGGAAATCTTATGAAATTATCTAACTAACTAAAGTGATTTCACCCCATTTAGGTTAATAGATAAGTAATGATGTTAAAAGTACCACAGAAGGTACAGAATCTAAACTTGTTTGTTTCTGATACTCTACTAACCCAAATGAGGTCAAACCAATTCTGTTAGCTCACATTTAAGCAATACTAGTTACCCCTAAAAGGATTTAATTTTTGAATACAATTAAATTGAGTTCTAGCAAAAACTAGATTATTAACTTTCTGGATTAAAACATTTATACAGGGAGTTTAATAACCCGAATTGAATTAAATCCAATTGGGTTGTCTTCTACACATCAGTAGCTATCCACAGAATTTTAGTTCACATTTTTGTGATGAACAGAAGCCAAGTTATGCAATTAACCATGCACCACTAGTTTCTGCCTTATTTAAGACCTAATTAAATAATAGATAATTAAATTAAATTGAAATCAAATTGGGTTGTTTCCTATAAATCAGTGGCTATCTGTACAATTTTAGTTCATATTTTTGTGACCAACAGAACTCAAGTTATTCAATTTAACATGAAACCCTAGTTTCTGCCATAATTGTGACACAATTAAATAATGGTTAATTCAATTAAATCGAAATCAAATTGTGTTGCTTTGTGAGTGCAATAGCTATGTGTGATGCTTTAGAGTTGTTGTGATGCTTGATTGAGTAGTTTAGTAATGGTATATATTGCTTGTTTATGTTGATGATTAGATTATTTGGTGTGACTAATATAATTGCCTTGCTTGTTAAACTTGGTTATATTCAAGTTGAGTGCTAGCTTGAGTATCTAGCAATATCTCTACCATAGCTTGGTAAGATATTTAGAATTAAAGAAAGTAATTGGTGGATTAACTTTTGTCTGAAGTATTTCCTGTTTAAATAAAGATGCTTAATCACGACTTTAACCATATTTTTATAAATATGAGTAGTAAGGTGACTGCCAAACTTGTTTGTTAACTAATAGTTTTCCATCATGATTGTTGTTTGTTAGTAATGGCTTAATGTTTGTTGTTGGAGTGTTGTACTGTATGTTGATTGTGTTCTTTCCTTTTTACGACGTTAGATACCAACGCTATCGGAGTAAACCGTGGGAAGGATTTATTGGAAAGCAATCAGAGTTTATTTCTTTGATCAAGAGTATCAAGTCCAGAGACATTACGCTGGAAACAGGCAAGCTACTTCACTGAGCTTGCATTTATATTCATCTATTTGATCACCTGAAGTATTCAAAAGTAGCGATGATTTTAAAAACCTTTTTACAAAGATATGAAAAACTATTTTGCCAAGAGTAGATATGAATAACTATAGGATGGAAAAATATGATTTATTCCAAAACTCCTTTTCAAAGTACTTGGAAGAATGTGGAATGCCGAATGGTCGGCATGGAAGTGGAAAAGAGGTGATCGGTAATGTTTATGAAAAATGCACATTGTGTCTTAGTACCATGACGACCAGCCGATAACCTGTGCGACCACATCTACCCAAATATGGGAACGGGCGTAGTCATATAGTTTGCTCGTGTTAGTACTGGATACCTCATTGACGGAGATGACTCCGTTATGCGTGAGGGGATGAGCATTGCGACTCTACCCCCTGACCCGGGTCCCGGCAATCTGATGGATTGAGGGATTGAAGGGCTTCGTGCTCGCTGGGCAAAACTACGAGTCCTTACATCTAGGTTCCTCGACGGGGGATCCTGTACTAGGTGTGAAGGAATGGTGAATTCGTACGGGCAGGGTCCTATACTAGCATGAGCAAAGGAAAGGCTATGGCCGGTGGTTCAACTTCACATACACCTTGTATGGCGGGACGTGGCAGACACGATGAGCCACTGGATGGGTGTGGGAAAAGCCTGCTACCTCTGCAGAGGGTAAAAACTATTCGAATAGCCGAGTCCTCGGATATGGACAGTTGGGAGGCTGTACTAGGCCTATGTGCAAGTTTTGGAAAAAGGTTTGAGATTTGAAAGAGAGAATGATGTGAAGGATGTTTTATGCAACTATGCCAATGTGCTGGTATGAGTTGTTGGAAATAATTGGACCATGATGAGACATGGTCGGGAAAAAGGAGGAGTTTTGGATAAATAAACAAAATGGTGATTTTCCAGGAAAAACGTTTTTTAAAAAGGGACTTCTTATTTTAACAAACAACTATTTTTCGGGAAAAATGTTTTCAAAGAAAACTCCTTACAAAGACAGTTTTATGGAAAAAAAAAGGGAATCTAAAGCCTTCTTTTCGTTTTCTTTAACAAAGGCTATAGATATTTTTGAAAAATATACAAGGTTTATGAAAAGTTATAAAATTTCTCTTATTTTACTTCAATCAAAGTTATAGAGTTTTCAGACAAAGTTTTATTAAACAAAAGTCTATCACTCTCTTTTCACTAAGGATAGAGTTTTCAAAGCAAACATTGTTTTACTCAAACTATAAAAAAAAGGGGTAGTGCATGCTCTTTCGGGGGTAGTTTGCGAGTACAATTCCCATTGTACTCATAATGGTTTCGTCCCTGGCTATTGTCTTAGCCAGATTTAAAGGAAGAGCATCTTGAAGAAGGAGGCGGAAATGACGTCAATGCGAACTAGGGCGCTTCCCAGTCAGTTGCCTGTAGGGTTAAGGCGAATGACTTGGGCTCCACGTTGTTTGGTGATTTCCGCTGCAAGTACCTATTGAAGATTATGACTTCAATCAAGTAAGTATATTCCTTCGGTAATTATGGATGTTCCTTGATTACCAGTTTGATTGTGCTCAGCGACACACTGATCATGGGATCGCTGATGTAGGCACAAGGGTATTTCGGACAGCTAGTCCGGGGTCCCCACAGACTTGTTGTTAAATGAAACTGGAATAAATGAAACCCCCTCCAAGCTTCGATAGGGTCAGTCCATAGTGCCACCAATCTGAACCTTGAACGCATTACCACTGTCGCCCAAATGGGAGAGCCATAGCCTATGTAACCTATCAAGCCTCCTTTGATGCTACCCACTTGGCAAGTCTAGTCGGATACTGCATAGTTGTGGTCGGGGCTAGTCTTGTGAAGGTTCCGGAGCTAGGCGTCTCTCATGAGTTGGGGACGTGCCGGATTCACTTCGTCATAAGACATAGAGTTATGTCGGTAGCTATACAGGGAGTGTCTGGGTAGCGTGAACGGTTATGTAAGTGTATCTTGCCTTGGCCAGGTGAGGTGCAATTAGATGGGTGGTAACTGCAACCTCTCGAGAGTGTGTCAACTAGCAGCTAGCCTTGTTCCTAGGTTATGGAACAGTTCAGTGTCGGTCACACTATTGTCCTTTGTCGAGTCCGGAGGTTAAACTTAAATTTGGTTTGAAAGAAAGATGAACAACCTGATTACAATAGGCTGATGCAGGGAATGTTACTTGAGTCGTGGACGGTTACCCGCGTTTGGGGGTGACGGTGTGATCGTTGGGAGCCTAGAGTTAGGCCCGAGCCAACGTCAGCCGTGTATGCCCCGAACAGAGATATGAGGCCAGTGGGCCTAGCAGTTTGACAGATGAGATAAGGCCGTGAGGCCTAGTGGTGATGACATGTGATGTTTAATATTTGGCACCAGGGGGTACCTGTGACATCCCAAATTTAAAATAAGAATTAACGAGACCCAAAATTCAGAACCAACAAAAACTTTTTGAAATATTTCATTAATTATTGTTTTTCTCCGTATATTGTTCTGTTTGACCTTGTGTGATCTTAGTTGTGATGATAGTTTTCTTGTTTGCTTTGTCTTGTTGAATGGTTTGACTTGTGTTGACTTGCTTGTGTTGAATAATGTTAATAACTAATTTCAAAAAAAAGACTAAAGTTGATTATTAAATTATTTTGTGAACAAAAGTATTTCCTAAAATCTTAAGGGAGATCCCTAGCATGCCTATGGTCATGTAAATGAGCATCAATATCATTTTTCCTAATTCAAAATCTTGAAGAACCTTGACCAAAACATCTTCGGACCTATGTTCATTCTTATTACAAGATAGCATCCTTGGAGCCTCACAAATATCACAAATCTTAATAATTCTCACAACGCACCATCTTAGATCCCTTGCATTCCATCTTGTCTTGCTATCCAAGCTAGAACTTAAATCTTTAAAACCCTATTGCTTACCTTTCCATGTCCACCTTGAAGCTTAATAAAAACAGTGACCTCCCACTCCTGTAATTAATACCATTTTCTCACCTCTATATTTATTCTAAAACTTGGCCTCTGAACCAGTGCACCACCACCTCATCCATCCTTGGTATAATGTCTCTCACCACAAAGTTTTGTTTGAGCCCTTCATGATTTTAACATCCTTACTTCATGATGGTTTTGTTACCACCATAATAACAGTTTCCTGAAAACTGTTACTTCATTCTCTTTTTATCCTCTTGCAAAACCATCCAAATACGTTTGCACCTCTAATCTTTTGTGTTAATTGTGATGTCCATAGTTAGTACATCACCCTTGAACCATCCTTCTTAATTATTCGGATTATTAGATCTCTTGTCCTTGATGGTTTTTGTGCCATCAAAATAACAGTTTTCTGAACCTGTTATTTTATCCTCTTTTCGCGTCCTTGCAAAAGCATCCAAGCTATCTTTTTCACTAGTTCTTTACTGACCCTTGTGGTCACTTGAGATAGTAATTCCCCTCAGTACCTTTCTACTTGATCATTTTAGCCTTTTGAGCACTTGATCGTGATGTTTTTTAGGCTATCACGTTACCAGTTTCGGAACTTTCTGTCAACTTCTCTAACTTCCCTAAGCTTTTCAAATTCGTTTCTAACCTATAGAACTCTTGTCCAGCACCTGCTCCTGAACCCCCTTACACGTCCTGGACAAAACCCCAAGCAGCCCCATGCCCTAAACCCTAACCCTCTGCAGCCATGGCATAACATGTCCACCACCATGTCCACTTGGTCACCCAGCGAGCAAACCAGTGGAACACCATGTCCAGGAGCTGGCCCCTGTCCCCCTGAACCTCCCCATATCGACCCCTTCACGCCTGGCCCTCCCTCTTGCCCGCAATCGCCGGTGCACTGCCGGCCGACACAATGTCGAGCACCTGGCGTGCACCATTAAAGCTGGCCGCCCTGGACCGACCAGAGCGCGCCCGACCCGGCCCCGACCGCCACGGCACGCCCACGACCTCCCTTGACCCCGAAGACACCGCGCCCGTGTGTCACTCGCCCTGCTCGTCGCCGACCAAGCTCGCCCGCACGCAGCCCATGCACGCACGCGCCTCTCCCTTGCCGGCCACGAGCCCGAGCCTCCCCCGCCTATAAAACGCCCCCTCTCGGCCACTACCCTCACCACACCACCACCATACCACACCCCTTCCACCCAGGTGCAGCGGAGGAGCAGCCGGAGCTCGAACCCGAGCTGTTCGGCCACCGCACCGTGACTCCGCGGTGGTGCGTCTCCGGCGACGCCACCGCCGCCCAGGAGTAGCCCAGGCCACCCTCCCTCGCCCCCAAGCCGCCCCGGAGCCCCTCGCCGCCGGCAGGTGCCTCCCCTGGCCCTCTCTCCCTCTCCCTGTTCCTTGCCCCGTCGGGCTGGAGAAGATGGCCGTGGGCCGTCGATCGCGAGATCAACGGCCCTGGTTGATTCCCGCCCGGTTTGATTTTTCTGAAAACTGCTAAGTCTGGGAAAACAGATTGGATTAGCTAACTTTGCAATCAAGTTATGAAAAATCCACTGAACCAAAATTTACAAACTTTATATGGTTGGAAAGATCTCGATCCATAGATTCATCTACAAGTCTTGTATGTCCAAAATGATTAGTCTAGCATCCTCGAATAGATGGACAAAGTAGCTATGTCCTATCTGTTTCAGAAAAGTTTCTGAAACAGATATTTATTTCTGTTTTTAGCTGTTGATCTTAATTCACCTAATTTTATTTAGGAGTAATTCTTGGCATGACATGTTAGTATGATTAGTGTACTGCTTTGATCAAGACTTGTGAACCCCAAAATAAAATCTAGATAAAAGATATAATCCGAGGAAGATAGCTAATCGGATTATTCCACCACATGAAATAACAGAACATAGCCCTTTTCCCATGCAAATTCCTATTCAACCAGAGGCCGAAAAATAGCAAATTAAAATGTTGTAGCTAATATAACATGCCATCTTCACATAGATGCAGGCCATGATCCTTGTTGGACATATTTCCCATTTGAAATAAAAATGACAAAGGTGTTGGTTTTAACTGAAAACTCAGAAAGGTTATATTGGTACCAACTTTGAGAGATGCTTCCCAGAGATTGGTTTAACCAAAATTATCAAACTAAAATGTTATTAAAAGTATATCAACTAGTGAACCCAATGCCACTGGTTTGAATCCATTTGATGTTGTGGTCAAGTCAGAATGAAATTATCAAATCAGCTAGTTGTTAACACTTAAAATGATAAAAACTTCTGTCAGAAATTTGATTAGAATTTGAAAACCAATAACTTGAGATCTAAGAATCTAAAAATAGCAAATGAAAATGTTCTGGAAAGCTTATGAAATTATCTAACTAACTAAAGTGGGTTCACCCCATTTAGGTTAATAAATAAATAATAATACTCAGAATGCCACAGAAGGTATAAAACCTAAACTTGTTTGTTTCTGATACTCTACTAATCCAAATGAGGTCAAACCAATTTTTTTAGCTCACATTTAAGCAATACTAGTTATCCCTAAGAGGATTTAACTTTTGAGTAAAATTAACTTGAGTTGTAGCAAAAACAAGAAAACCAACATTCTGGATTAAAGCATTTATACAGGGAGTTTAATAACTCAAATTGAAATAAATCCAATTGGGTTAGCTTATAAAAATCAGTAGCTATCCATAGAATTTTAGTTCACATTTTTATGATCAACAGAACTTAAGTTATGCAATTAAACAGACACCACTAGTTTCTGCCATATTTAAGACCTAATCAAATAATAGTTAATTCAATTAAATTGAAATCAAATTGTGTTGCTTTGTGAGTGCAGTAGCTATGTGTGATGTTTGAGATTGGTTGTGATGCTTGATTGAGTAGTTTGATAATGTATGTATTGCTTGTTTATTCTTAGGTTAGATCATTTCTGTGTAATTAATATGACTACCTTGCTTGTTAAACTTGGTGGTCTTTAAGTGAGAATCTAGTAATATCTCTACTTTAGCGTGGTAAAATATTTTGAATTACAGAAAAGAGTTGGTAACTTAACTTTTGTCTGAAGTATTTCCTGTTTAAATAAAGATGCTTAATCACAACTTTAACCATATTTTTATAAACATGAGTAGTGAGGTGACTGCCAAACTTGTTTGTTAACTAATAGTTTCCCATCATGATTGTTGTTTGTTAGTAATTGCTTGATGATTGTTGTTGGAGTGTCCTACTGTGTGTTGATTGTGTTCTTTCCTTTTTGCGACGCTAGATATAAACGCTACCTGGGTGATATTGGAAAGGATTTATTGGAAAAGGATCAGAGTTTATTTCTTTGATCAGTGAGGAGAAGTCCAGGGACATTATGCTGACAACAGGCAAGCTACTTCGCTGAGCTTGCATTTACATACCTCTAATTTAATTACATGCAAGTTCCTAAAGTAGTGGTATTGATTTTTCTGAAAAACCTTTTCACAAAGGATATGAAAACTGCTTTATCACCTTATGTAGTATATAGAGTAGACACCTCAAACTATAGGATGGGGAAAAAAACATGATTTATTCCAAACTCCTTTTTGAAGTACCTAGTTGATGATGAAATGCCGAGTTATCGGTGTTAAAGTGGAGAAGTGATAAGGGGAGTTGTTTATGAAAAATGCACATTGTGTCTCAGTACCATGACGACCAGCCGATAACCTGTGCGACCACATCTACCCAAATATGGGAACGGGCGTAGTCATATAATTTGCTCGTGTTAGTACCGGATACCTCATCGACGGAGACGACTCCGTTATGCATGAGGGGATGAGCATGGCGACTCTAACCCCTGACCTGGGTCCCGGCAATATGTTGGCTTGCGGGATTGAAGGGCTTCGTGCTCGCCGGGCAAAACTGCGAGTCCTTACATCTAGGTTCCTCGACGGGGGATCCTGTACTAGGTGTTGAAGGAATGGTGAAATCGTAAGGGCAGGGTCCTATACTAGCATGAGCAAAGGAAAGGCTATGGCCGGTGGCTCAACTTCGCATACACCTTGTATGGCGGGACGTGGCAGACACGATGAGCTACCGGATGGGTGTGGGAAAAGCGTGCTACCTCTGCAGAGGGTAAAAACTATTCGAATAGCCGAGTCCTCGGATATGGACAGTTGGGAGGCTGTACTAGACTATGTGCAAGTTTTGGAAAAAGGTTTGAGATTTAAAAGAGAAAATGATGTGAAGGATGTTTTATACAACTATGCCAATGTGCTGGTATGAGTTGTTGGAAATAATTGGACCATGATGAGACATGGTCGGGAAAAAGGAGGAGTTTTGGATAAATAAACAAAATGGTGATTTTCCA
Organism: Puccinellia tenuiflora; assembly: GCA_012064385.1. Taxonomy (NCBI): domain Eukaryota; kingdom Viridiplantae; phylum Streptophyta; class Magnoliopsida; order Poales; family Poaceae; genus Puccinellia; species Puccinellia tenuiflora. The sequence continues at coordinate 145,005 of QRDG01002284.1, forward strand.
GGAAAAACGTTTTTAAAAAGGGACTTCTTATTTTAACAAACAGCTATTTTTCGGGAAAATTGTTTTCAAAGAAAACTCCTTACAAAGACAGTTTTATGGAAAAAAAAAAGAAAAGGGGAATCTAAAGCCTTCTTTTCTTTTCCAACAAAGGCTATAGATGTTTTCGAAAGATATACAAGGGTCACGAAAAGCTATAAAATTCTTCTTGTTTTTTTCAAATAAAGTTATAGAGTTTTCAAACACAGTTTTATTAAACAAAAGTCTATCCTTCTCTTTTCAACAAAGATATAGAGGTCTTTTTCAACAGAGATATAGAGATAGAGTAATAACTAAAAGTGCTATAGGAAACAACTTAAAACTGGTGCATACTCAGTAGAGGAGTAGTTTGCGAGTACAATTCCCATTGTACTCATAATGGTTTCGTCCCTGGCTATTGTCTTAGCCAGATTTTAAAGAAGAGCAGCTTGAAGAAGGAGACAGAACTGACGTCAATGCGAACTAGGGCGCTTCCCAGTCAGTTGCCTGTAGGGTTAAGGCGAATGACTTGGGCTCCACGTTGTTTGGTGATTTCCGCTGCAAGTACCTATTGAAGATTATGACTTCAATCAAGTAAGTATATTCCTTCGGTAATTATGGATGTTCCTTGATTACCAGTTTGATTGTGCTCAGCGACACACTGATCATGGGATCGCTGATGTAGGCACAAGGGTATTTCGGACAGCTAGTCCGGGGTCCCCACAGTACCCTCGTTATTCGTCACAGGTAAGTTCTCTTGTATGATCACCGGTATACGATCCAACCCCACCTAGCTTGGACTCTGTACTGGTGTTACCCCTATTATTTGCTTATGCCATGACTTGTTGTGTTGCCATGTTGCTACCCACTTGGACTGCCGTAAGTAGACACTTGCCATGTTGCTAGCTACTTATTGCCTGATTGCTTGACTGTTCATGTCATGTGGTTGTTTTCTTGCGAGTACGTCACCGTACTCAAACTGGCTTTTCATGTGGCCAGACATTGAGAGGATACATCTACTACCATAGCAAGGAGATCGAGCAGGAGCATGCTAGGATCAGTAGTCCAGCCAGATGCCTGTGGAATGGAGCCACACTAAGCCGTTGCCGTATCATTGTCTTCCGCTGCCAGTTAAACTCTGTCCAGTGCCATAGTTGGCCTTGATAATTTTTCAAGCCTTTATGGCCATGTAAAACCATTTGTAGCCCTCTGGGCCTGATTGTGTAATGATATCTCTGCTATGTTGCATTGTCGTAACGTGCGGCCGGATATCCTGGGCTGGCGCACGGGGCGACCGCCTCTCTGGCGATATGTGTCAGAGGGGGGTGCCATAGAGCATGGTATCAGAGCCCAGCCTGGCTGTAGACTACCCTAGCATGGAAAGCCCCGCCTTAATTTTACCCGACAATGACCCGATTGATTTAACCCGTATCCGCCTAACCGGCATGGCTCATGTCGTTCAACAGTATGGTGTAGTAAAACTTGCCCCAATCTTACCCAACCAGACTCGCCGGTTTCTTCCTTGAGAAGGAATCGACACTACCCATTAGTATGAAACCCAAGTCCCAGCTACCTATAAAATCACACCCTCGCTTGCTATCCTTTGCAACCCAACTCTCTTGAAACAGACCCCGCTCAGGAATCTTGCGCTCTCCTCTCTCCCAAGTACACTAGCTTGAGTTTTAGATGGCACCTACCCTTATTTTCGAGACCACCGCTGAGTTTCGCCCTGGTTTTCCACCTCTACTATGGGAAGCTGCTCGCGATATTATTGGTTGTGTTTCTCGCCCGGTGTATCATGTATATCGGTCTAACCTCTCCTCCTACCTGAGCGAGTATCATGCCGATGCGTATGTCGGCACAAGTCCCTTAGGAAGCGCGACGCCGTATGTGAGTCAAAGCCACTTCGTGGATTCCCCTGAGACGGCGCTCCAAGTTGCAGCTTGGAAATGTCTCGCTCGTCTGCGGTACTTTGAAGCCATGATGGAACCTCCTGCGGCTCGCTTTTTCCCGCCAAGATCCCTTGCAAGCCCCAGCCATCCCATGGTAAGCATCGAAGTGATGCTCAACTCAACCTTGTCACATCTCGTAGCCTACACCACCTCCTTGGAGAGCATCCTTGTCTACCACTTGGAGGAATGCCATTCCAATAGGCAAGCCCTTGCCCAAGTCCCGCAGCTCACTAAGAACAACCCAGCTCTGCAAGGACCAGTAACCATTAAACTCCAGAAGCCACCACCATCAATGGAAGCGCTGAAGTTTGGACTCGATACCTTCCATCCAGGACCAGCCGTAACCCGCGACCTCCAACCCCTTCGCAGCTTTGGCATGGTGCCAGAAGGCATCCCTGAGACTCTAGCCGCGGTGGCGAGGAGCCTAGTGGATACCAAGCTTGGCTTAGGACCAAAACCGCAAGATCTTGTAGGCAACAAAGTGGATGAAGCCCAGACCAAGTCCCCACCAAGTGAGGAGTCCTAAATTTGTAGGTGAGAGTTGTGAGGTTGGTTGTTCTTCTGTGTTTGCTTGTATTGCATGTTAGCTTGGCAGCTATGGTACTTGTTATTTCGACTCCATGTGAAAACTTGACGTTTGTTCGCTTGTTAACTACTTGGTTGACGCGCGTCAAAACACCATGCCCTTTCTTCCTTTAAAAAAAAGTTTTGAACAAGTGACAGAACACTTAAAACAGGACGTGTATGTGAACCAACACACATATGCCCACCTGTAAATTAACACAACATTTGAATGGGATATTATTTTCTAGTACGAAAAATATTTTGGTGTGTTGCTCGACTCTAACCATTAAGTGGATATATTTGAGGATACACTGTACCCATGGTTCCCAGCTCACTTGATGATTCATGTGTAGATCTTGTTTGATTTGCCATGCGTGTGTTTGGTTGAACTAAAAACCTTAGATTTAATTTTTATAACCATAGTATCAAATCCTATGTTGATTGATTGTGTGAGCCCCTGCCATGTCATCCATAGAATGCATTGAGTGTGATAAAATATCATGCCTTGATAACAATTGTTCCTGTAAAAGATCTTACTGAGTGTTGATCCTTTTGAGTGTTAAACTCTAGTATTGTGTAGAAAAAGTTTTAAGGTATTTTAAATATAGGGTATATTAAACCTTACCAGAAATATCTTGTATAACCCCGGGAATTTCTATTAGTCTCCGAATCTCGGGACGAGATTCTTTTTAAGGGGGGAAGGTTTGTCACATCCCGAAAATTCGTCCCTAATTTTAGTGATGTTTTCCCACGCCTGAAAAACTTTTTCGATTTTCAAAATGTTTCCTTTGAACCAGATGGTCCTTGACTTGACTTTGGTTTCGCTCTCTTGGAAATTTCCCAACAAATCCCCGACCTTTTCCGACCCCACCATAACTTCATACCATTGTTTTGCCGGTCGAACATTTATTCCATTTGAACACTCCAAAACCCTTTTATCTATCCTACCGAATCCACCACCACAATTATAGCTGGAAAAAAAAATTCCACCAAGATACGATAAGGTTCCCTCCTACATATATATCACTCCCATGGAAAAATATTTCATAGTCCCAAGAAAGAATTCCAAGTTTATTCATATTTCCTATTATGCCATTTTCAATCCAAAAATTATTTGGACACCTTCCACCCATCCAAAATTTTCTGAAATTTTGGTGAGGTGCATGATTTAACCCCCTGAACATTTCACTCCATTGGCCCAACCTAATTTGAGCGATATTTGAGGTACTTCCCTTGTATTGCCATTTTCTTGCCTAATTGCAATTTCCAAAGCAACCCCTAGCTACAAAAATCATTTGGCATTGCCACTTTGCCAAGCTGACAAGATCCCATACACAACCCCATATCCACAATATCAGGCCAATATCATTTGAGTAAGTGCATTTGGCATACCCATGCCATTGGGGCGTTTTTGGACACCAAATTCTTTGACCAACCTATAGGTACCCAATTGGGCTCAAACTTCACCAACATACTACATACACCTATCCTAGACTACTTTGAATTTTGGGTATTTTTCTGAGGTGGGGAAGACCTCTGTCATTTCATCGAACACCTGGCGCAACCCCGATTTTCTGAAAATCTTATACGTAAAAATTTGTCGCCTTTGAGTGATTCTAGTTTTGTTGTGTTGATCTCGTCGTTACAAACCCAGTGGTGCGACCCGTTTTCCATTTCATGCCCCGAGTCAACGAGAACGCGGCGATGTCGCTCACATCGCGCTCTAGGCGTCCCGGACGTGCGCGTTTTGGCAAACCCTAAATCCCGCTTAGCCTAAAACCTGCCTAATCCCCGCATAGTAGCTTCCCTGTAGATCCCTGTTCGTCCAGCTCGACGTTCGTATCCATTTTCCCCGTTCTTATCCCCTCCTTTCATTTTTTTGAGCACGTGGTCGTCCGATGCTTCTCGTCCCTGCCTATATATGGGCAGCTCGAGCCCCCACCCGCGGACGCCACTCATTTTCCCCCCTGCACTCCACTTCCCCTGCCCCGACACACTCCTCACTCTCCTCTCCACTCCTAGGAGCCAGAGGCTCGGCGTGCCCGGCGTGCTCGTCGTGCATGGCCGTCGTGGCCGGCGGTCGAGATGAGCTCCAGCACAACCGCCCGTCGCCCCGTCCCTTCACCGCCGCCATGGTGCCGTCCCTTTCCCCCCCGTCGGTGTCCGCCCCGGTGCTCACCACTGCCGCCACCATCGGCTCCCGAGGCCGCGCCCTAGTCACCGCCTGCGCCGCTGTCCTCGGCTGGCCTTGTGGCCGCCAATCGCTGTCGCCGATGTCGCCGAGCCCCCACGACCCAACACCGTGCTGCCTCCCGCCACGCGTCTCCGAGCTTCGCCGACCCCGCCCTCGGCATCGCCGTCCACGGCCGGCCCTCCGCCGCCACCGTGCCGTCCTTCCCCGAGCCCCAGCTTCCTCCTCGACCGCGGCACGCCGCCGCAGCGCCGTCTCCGTCCTGGCCGACCCTGCCCTCCCGCGGCCGCCCGCGTCGTTGGCGTCCGTCTCGGCCCGCCGTCGCCGATGTCACCGCCCGAGGCCGCGCGCCGCGCCGCGAGCCTCCCGTCCGCTTCGTCCGCCTTCGGGCGCGAGGGGCACGGTGGCTCCGTCTCTACCACCGGCCTGGCCGCCCGGTCGCCGGCATCCTCCGCCGGCCGCTGCCGTCGTCGTCTCCCCGGCCTCCTCCCGAGCCTCCCGTGCGGAAGCCGGGCCGATCGATCGATCGATCGATTGAGGCTAGCTCAACGCGTACTCTTTTTTTTTTCAATTTACGTGTGCTTGCAGCGAAAGCGTATTCCTGGAAAGTGCGCGACCGGCCCGACCCGGTAAGATTCGGCCCGCGAACGTTTTTTTTCTGGAAGTGGCTGATAATTACCAAGAACTAGAAGTCCAATATCTTTTGAACCGTAGCTCCGATTGAGGTGATTCAAATTTGTAAATTCATAGTTTGAAAAGCTCTATCCAGTGGTATAGGTTTTACATTTTTGTAAAATATTTGTATGCTCAGCACATTTATACACATGCATATGTCTATCCCGCGGTACCGGCAAATCGAGACCCCAACCCGCGACGTGCCCGTGACCCCGAAACCAAATGGCGTCAATCATCGAAGGCAAGCTAACCACTTGCTATGAACACTCAAGCGGTGCAGTTTGTTGCATATTATCATGTCATGCGTGGTATTTTATGTTGGGGCTATTCGATGCAGATGATTCCATGTGTGTACTTGCTTGCTATGTTTATTTCGAGCTTAGATAGCAACGCCGTGATTCAATTCCAGTATAGTTAGTGACGCCATGCTTCACTCATCATCCATGTGTGTGTTAGAATGACGTGTGAATAATTTGTGCGCCTCGCATTTGCGTGGCTGTGTCGAACCCTCTAACCGGATAACTATAAAACATGCGTTCCCATGATTGTTTGCTTCTTCTCCTTCGCCGAGGTGAGGAGCGGACGAATGTCGTCTTATGATCCTTGGAGTTGGGGCATTTGCCAAAGAGTTATTTGCTTCTTCTCCCTCCGTCAAACTTGGCTGGCGTATGCCCGCTTTGACTGCGACGCTTGGGACGCTGGCTTTTCATTTGGGTCTTTTTGCCAAGATTGCTGACACCACGTCGAGTTAATACTCGAGTGGAATGGATGCTTTCTTTCTTATGATTGCTTTTCGGTTCATTTTGGAGACTACACGCCCACGTGGATTGAATCTCGCCTACTTTCAGTATTATTATTTCATGTACCTTTACTTTCCTGCAATACGATAAACCCATCAAGTGTGGGTTGAGTTCCGGCCGGCGACTAAATACATGTTGGGCCCCGCCCACGTGGATTGAATCTCGTCTACTTTTCTGTAGAGTTGTGGTGTGTGTTGGACGGTACCATGCACCACTCCCCATTCTGGCGACGATGGACTGGGGAAACCGCCGCAGTCAATGGAATGGAGGAACGGGATCGCGTGGACGCCTCCACTAACTTTTGTAGTCGACCCATGGCTGTCACTGGTCGGAAGTATCTCCGTCCTCGCCCGGTTGACGCTAACCAATTGTGCTATTTTATTTTACTTCCTCAACCTGTGGCTGCTACTGGTCGGAAGTATCTCCGTCCTCACCCGGTTGATTGTGCTAATTTATTTTCGTTACTCAACCTGTGGCTGTTACTGGCCGGAGGCAACTCCGCCATCGCCCGGTTGAAGTTATCCATCTTTGCTGAATTATTGCATGATTATTGTTGCTTATTGCTTGAACTATTGTGTGGCTTATGTTTGCTTATGGTCTTATGATGAAATAATATATTATACTTGTTGTGTTGGACTAACCCTTATTGTGTTGGACTAATCCTCTGTTGTTTGGACTTGTTGTTAAATGAAACTGGAATAAATGAAACCCCCTCCAAGCTTCGATAGGGTCAGTCCATAGTGCCACCAATCTGAACCTTGAACGCATTACCACTGTCGCCCAAATGGGAGAGCCATAGCCTATGTAACCTATCAAGCCTCCTTTGATGCTACCCACTTGGCAAGTCTAGTCGGATACTGCATAGTTGTGGTCGGGGCTAGTCTTGTGAAGGTTCCGGAGCTAGGCGTCTCTCATGAGTTGGGGACGTGCCGGATTCACTTCGTCATAAGACATAGAGTTATGTCGGTAGCTATACAGGGAGTGTCTGGGTAGCGTGAACGGTTATGTAAGTGTATCTTGCCTTGGCCAGGTGAGGTGCAATTAGATGGGTGGTAACTGCAACCTCTCGAGAGTGTGTCAACTAGCAGCTAGCCTTGTTCCTAGGTTATGGAACAGTTCAGTGTCGGTCACACTATTGTCCTTTGTCGAGTCCGGAGGTTAAACTTAAATTTGGTTTGAAAGAAAGATGAACAACCTGATTACAATAGGCTGATGCAGGGAATGTTACTTGAGTCGTGGACGGTTACCCGCGTTTGGGGGTGACGGTGTGATCGTTGGGAGCCTAGAGTTAGGCCCGAGCCAACGTCAGCCGTGTATGCCCCGAACAGAGATATGAGGCCAGTGGGCCTAGCAGTTTGACAGATGAGATAAGGCCGTGAGGCCTAGTGGTGATGACAGGTGATGTTTAATATTTGGCACCAAGGGGTACCCTCGTTATTCGTCACAGGTAAGTTCTCTTGTATGATCACCGGTATATGATCCAACCCCACCTGGCTTGGACTCTGTACTGGTGTTACCCCTATTATTTGCTTATGCCATGACTTGTTGTGTTGCCATGTTGCTACCCACTTGGACTGCCGTAAGTAGACACTTGCCATGTTGCTAGCTACTTATTGCCTGATTGCTTGACTGTTCATGTCGTGTGGTTGTTTTCTTGCGAGTACGTCACCGTACTCAAACTGGCTTTTCATGTGGCCAGACATTGAGAGGATACATCTACTACCATAGCAAGGAGATCGAGCAGGAGCGTGCTAGGATCAGTAGTCCAGCCAGATGCCTGTGGAATGGAGCCGCACTAAGCCGTTGCCGTATCATTGTCTTCCGCTGCCAGTTAAACTCTGTCCAGTGCCATACTTGGCCTTGATAATTTTTCAAGCCTTTATGGCCATGTAAAACCATTTGTAGCCCTCTGGGCCTGATTGTGTAATGATATCTCTGCTATGTTGCATTGTCGTAACGTGCGGCCGGATATCCTGGGCTGGCGCACGGGGCGACCGCCTCTCTGGCGATATGTGTCAGAGGGGGGTGCCACAGAGCATGGTATCAGAGCCCAGGCTGGCTGTAGACTACCCTAGCATGGAAAGCCCCGCCTTAATTTTACCCGACAATGACCCGATTGATTTAACCCGTATCCGCCTAACCGGCATGGCTCATGTCGTTCAACAGTATGGTGCAGTAAAACTTGCCCCAATCTTACCCAACCAGACTCGCCGGTTTCTTCCTTGAGAAGGAATCGACACTACCCATTAGTATGAAACCCAAGTCCCAGCTACCTATAAAATCACACCCTCGCTTGCTATCCTTTGCAACCCAACTCTCTTGAAACAGACCCCGCTCAGGAATCTTGCGCTCTCCTCTCTCCCAAGTACACTAGCTTGAGTTTTAGATGGCACCTACCCTTATTTTCGAGACCACCGCTGAGTTTCGCCCTGGTTTTCCACCTCTACTATGGGAAGCTGCTCGCGATATTATTGGTTGTGTTTCTTGCCCGGTGTATCATGTATATCGGTCTAATCTCTCCTCCTACCTGAGCGAGTATCATGCCGATACGTATGTCGGCACAAGTCCCTTAGGAAGCGCGACGCCGTATGTGAGTCAAAGCCACTTCGTGGATTCCCCTGAGACGGCGCTCCAAGTTGCAGCTTGGAAATGTCTCGCTCGTCTGCGGTACTTTGAAGCCGTGATGGAACCTCCTGCGGCTCGCTTTTTCCCGCCAAGATCCCTTGCAAGCCCCAGCCATCCCATGGTAAGCATCGAAGTGATGCTCAACTCAACCTTGTCACATCTCGTAGCCTACACCACCGCCTTGGAGAGCATCCTTGTCTACCACTTGGAGGAATGCCATTCCAATAGGCAAGCCCTTGCCCAAGTCCCGCAGCTCACTAAGAACAACCCAGCTCTGCAAGGACCAGTAACCATTAAACTCCAGAAGCCACCACCATCAATGGAAGCGCTGAAGTTTGGACTCGATACCTTCCATCCAGGACCAGCCGTAACCCGCGACCTCCAACCCCTTCACAGCTTTGGCATGGTGCCAGAAGGCATCCCTGAGACTCTAGCCGTGGTGGCGAGGAGCCTAGTGGATACCAAGCTTGGCTTAGGACCAAAACCGCAAGATCTTGTAGGCAACAAAGTGGATGAAGCCCAGACCAAGTCCCCACCAAGTGAGGAGTCCTAAATTTGTAGGTGAGAGTTGTGAGGTTGGTTGTTCTTCTGTGTTTGCTTGTATCGCATGTTAGCTTGGCAGCTATGGTACTTGTTATTTCGACTCCATGTGAAAACTTGACGTTTGTTCGCTTGTTAACTACTTGGTTGACGCGCGTCAAAACACCATGCCCTTTCTTCCTTTAATAAAAAAGTTTTGAACAAGTGACAGAACACTTAAAACAGGACGTGTATGTGAACCAACACACATATGCCCACCTGTAAATTAACACAACATTTGAATGGGATATTATTTTCTAGTACGAAAAATATTTTGGTGTGTTGCTCGACTCTAACCATTAAGTGGATATATTTGAGGATACACTGTACCCATGGTTCCCAGCTCACTTGATGATTCATGTGTAGATCTTGTTTGATTTGCCATGCGTGTGTTTGGTTGAACTAAAAACCTTAGATTTAATTTTTATAACCATAGTATCAAATCCTATGTTGATTGATTGTGTGAGCCCCTGCCATGTCATCCATAGAATGCATTGAGTGTGATAAAATATCATGCCTTGATAATAATTGTTCCTGTAAAAGATCTTACTGAGTGTTGATCCTTTTGAGTGTTAAACTGTAGTATTGTGTAGAAAACGTTTTAAGGTATTTTAAATATAGGGTATATTAAACCTTACCAGAAATATCTTGTATAACCCCGGGAATTTCTATTAGTCTCCGAATCTCGGGACGAGATTCTTTTTAAGGGGGGAAGGTTTGTCACATCCCGAAAATTCGTCCCTAATTTTAGTGATGTTTTCCCATGCCTGAAAAACTTTTTCGATTTTCAAAATGTTTCCTTTGAACCAGATGGTCCTTGACTTGACTTTGGTTTCGCTCTCTTGGAAATTTCCCAACAAATCCCCGACCTTTTCCGACCCCACCATAACTTCATACCATTGTTTTGCCGGTCGAACATTTATTCCATTTGAACACTCCAAAACCCTTTTATCTATCCTACCGAATCCACCACCACAATTATAGCTGGAAAAAAAATTCCACCAAGATACGATAAGGTTCCCTCCTACATATATATCACTCCCATGGAAAAATATTTCATAGTCCCAAGAAAGAATTCCAAGTTTATTCATATTTCCTATTATGCCATTTTCAATCCAAAAATTATTTGGACACCTTCCACCCATCCAAAATTTTCTGAAATTTTGGTGAGGTGCATGATTTAACCCCCTGAACATTTCACTCCATTGGCCCAACCTAATTTGAGCGATATTTGAGGTACTTCCCTTGTAATGCCATTTTCTTGCCTAATTGCAATTTCCAAAGCAACCCCTAGCTACAAAAATCATTTGGCATTGCCACTTTGCCAAGCTGACAAGATCCCATACACAACCCCATATCCACAATATCAGGCCAATATCATTTGAGTAAGTGCATTTGGCATACCCATGCCATTGGGGCGTTTTTGGACACCAAATTCTTTGACCAACCTATAGGTACCCAATTGGGCTCAAACTTCACCAACATACTACATACACCTATCCTAGCCTACTGTGAATTTTGGGGATTTTTCTGAGGTGGGGAAGACCTCTGTCATTTCATCGAACACCTGGCGCAACCCCGGTTTTCTGAAAATCTTATACGTAAAAATTTGTCGCCTTTGAGTGATTCTAGTTTTGTTGTGTTGATCTCGTCGTTACAAACCCAGTGGTGCGACCCGTTTTCCATTTCATGCCCCGAGTCAACGAGAACGCGGCGATGTCGCTCACATCGCGCTCTAGGCGTCCCGGACGTGCGCGTTTTGGCAAACCCTAAATCCCGCTTAGCCTAAAACCTGCCTAATCCCCGCATAGTAGCTTCCCTGTAGATCCCTGTTCGTCCAGCTCGACGTTCGTATCCATTTTCCCCGTTCTTATCCCCTCCTTTCATTTTTTTGAGCACGTGGTCGTCCGATGCTTCTCGTCCCTGCCTATATATGGGCAGCTCGAGCCCCCACCCGCGGACGCCACTCATTTTCCCCCCTGCACTCCACTTCCCCTGCCCCGACACACTCCTCACTCTCCTCTCCACTCCTAGGAGCCAGAGGCTCGGCGTGCCTGGCGTGCTCGTCGTGCATGGCCGTCGTGGCCGGCGGTCGAGATGAGCTCCAGCACAACCGCCCGTCGCCCCGTCCCTTCACCGCCGCCATGGTGCCGTCCCTTTCCCCCCCGTCGGTGTCCGCCCCGGTGCTCACCACTGCCGCCACCATCGGCTCCCGAGGCCGCGCCCCAGTCACCGCCTGCGCCGCTGTCCTCGGCTGGCCTCGTGGCCGCCAACCGCTGTCGCCGATGTCGCCGAGCCCCCACGACCCAACACCGTGCTGCCTCCCGCCACGCGTCTCCGAGCTTCGCCGACCCCGCCCTCGGCATCGCCGTCCACGGCCGGCCCTCCGCCGCCACCGTGCCGTCCTTCGCCGAGCCCCAGCTTCCTCCTCGACCGCGGCACGCCGCCGCAGCGCCGTCTCCGTCCCGGCCGACCCTGCCCTCCCGCGGCCGCCCGCATCGTTGGCGTCCGTCTCGGCCCGCCGTCGCCGACGTCACCGCCCGAGGCCGCGCGCCGCGCCGCGAGCCTCCCGTCCGCTTCGTCCGCCTTCGGGCGCGAGGGGCACGGTGGCTCCGTCTCTGCCACCGGCCAGGCCGCCCGGTCGCCGGCATCCTCCGCCGGCCGCTGCCGTCGTCGTCTCCCCGGCCTCCTCCCGAGCCTCCCGTGCGGAAGCCGGGCCGATCGATCGATCGATCGATTGAGGCTAGCTCAACGCGTACTCTTTTTTTTTCAATTTACGTGTGCTTGCAGCGAAAGCGTATTCCTGGAAAGTGCGCGACCGGCCCGACCCGGTAAGATTCGGCCCGCGAACATTTTTTTTCTGGAAGTGGCTGATAATTACCAAGAACTAGAAGTCCAATATCTTTTGAACCGTAGCTCCGATTGAGGTGATTCAAATTTGTAAATTCATAGTTTGAAAAGCTCTATCCAGTGGTATAGGTTTTACATTTTTGTAAAATATTTGTATGCTCAACACATTTATACACATGCATAGGTCTATCCCGCGGTACCGGCAAATCGAGACCCCAACCCGCGACGTGCCCGTGACCCCGAAACCAAATGGCGTCGATCATCGAAGGCAAGCTAACCACTTGCTATGAACACTCAAGCGGTGCAGTTTGTTGCATATTATCATGTCATGCGTGGTATTTTATGTTGGGGCTATTCGATGCAGATGATTCCATGTGTGTACTTGCTTGCTATGTTTATTTCGAGCTTAGATAGCAATGCCGTGATTCAATTCCAGTATAGTTAGTGACGCCATGCTTCACTCATCATCCATGTGTGTGTTAGAATGACGTGTGAATAATTTGTGCGCCTCGCATTTGCATGGCTGTGTCGAACCCTCTAACCGGATAACTATAAAACATGCGTTCCCATGATTGTTTGCTTCTTCTCCTTTGCCGAGGTGAGGAGCGGACGAATGTCGTCTTATGATCCTCGGAGTTGGGGCATTTGCCAAAGAGTTATTTGCTTCTTCTCCCTCCGTCAAACTTGGCTGGCGTATGCCCGCTTTGACTGCGACGCTTGGGACGCTGGCTTTTCATTTGGGTCTTTTTGCCAAGATTGCTGACACCACGTCGAGTTAATACTCGAGTGGAATGGATGCTTTCTTTCTTATGATTGCTTTTCGGTTCATTTTGGAGACTACACGCCCACGTGGATTGAATCTCGCCTACTTTCAGTATTATTATTTCATGTACCTTTACTTTCCTGCAATACGATAAACCCATCAAGTGTGGGTTGAGTTCCGGCCGGCGACTAAATACATGTTGGGTCCCGCCCACGTGGATTGAATCTCGTCTACTTTTCTGTAGATTTGTGGCGTGTGTTGGACGGTACCATGCACCACTCCCCATTCTGGCGACGATGGACTGGGGAAACCGCCTGTCGTGGGGCTACCTTTCGGGTACCCCACGGTGGTAGTACCTGGGTCACGCCAGGAGAGGCCCATGAAGTGTACCATGTGGCCCAAGTAGCTGGTTAGGCCGGTGATGATCTTCCTTATTCTGTAACGTGCAATCCGCACCGTCCACCCGAGACCTGGCCTGTGATATAAATGCCAGGAGGGTGCGTCATCTAGGCCAAGCAAGCAGCATACAAACCCTAGCGAGATTGCATCTCGCCATTGTAGCCACCTCGATAATACCAGACAAGCAGGAGTAGGTCTTTACCTCACCTCGAGGGGCCGAACCTGGGTAAAACTCGCCCCCTGTTAGCCGTATTAACCACCAACGTTCATACTCTCTCCCCCTCAATCAACCCGGGGTACACAACCTTGGGATTTGCCGAGTCCACTACTCGTCAATTGGCGCCGTCTGTGGGAAAGAACTGATCGTTGGAGTCATGGTTGCGCCGGCCTCATCAACAATGAAGAACGGCATCAGCGCCAGGGAGTCGATCTACACCGGCTTCCTCGAGTTCGTCCACCACTCGCCGGCGGATCTCCCGGCGTACGCTGAGGTGCAGCAGAGCACGTGGATTACCTTCGGTAGTCTGCGCTATCTGGTGGACAGTCGCGGAACGCTCCGGCCCACGCTGGCCACGTTGCGCGCGACGGACGCGCAAGCATCTACACCGACTGCGCCGACCGCGGCTTCACCCGCCGCGAAGATCGCATCTACTGCGGCCACGGCGGTCGTGTCATCGACTACCGCGAAGATCGCGTCCACCTCGACTGCGGCAGCACCATCTACGACCGCATCAACGGCGACTGCGGTGACCACACCCACGGTCACCAGAAAAATCGCATCTACTGCAACCCCGGCGCGAAACAAGTCTACCACGACCTTCTTGTCCGCGCCCCGGATGAAGCCAAAATCTACGCCAATCGCGCCTCCGCATCGCGGAGTCGCCAGTAGCAGCGGCCGTGGCACCCGCCACGTCGCTGTGATCTTCGACTCTGAGCATAGCTCAGACGAAGGAAGCAGGACTGGGAGCATCAGCCCCACTCGGCGGGTTTACCCCGCGCAAGTCTATATGGCCAGCCCAGCACGATCCAACGGCGGGGAACCCGTATACCCGCTGGAGGTGACCATGCCGGACAGGGTGACAAGACTCACCATCACTCGGGAGATGGCGATCCAGGCCATGAAGCACGTGGACGAAGGCACGTTCCCTTCACCAGATGAACCTCGAGAAGACCAACTGGCGGTCCAATACTTGCTTTGGAAGGAGTCCGAGCGAGTCCGCCAAGAGAAAGGCCGACGCATCAAGTGCCAGGAGGGCAGCACACTCGTTCTTGGCCGGATCAGAGGAAGTCTCGCAAGGAGGACGTCACAGGGCTCGCATGCCACGGGTGCCAGAAGCTGATCGCGTCCACCTCACTCGCAATCTGGAGTCGTCATTCATGACAGAAGATGCGGACGGAATCCCCGTCCCCAAGACACCCGCTTCGGCCCTCATGGCGGTCGAAACCTACCTGCGACTAACACAGCCGCCGGAGGGTGACGCCCACGCCCGCCTCCACAGGCGACAAATTCAATCCCTCAGGGAAGTCGAAGAAGTCCTGGCAAAATCAGCACCGGCAGAAAGGGCGCACGAGAATCGAGGCCGCCGCGATCGTGAACCCGCACCACTTGCAGACCCAGCCCTAATTCGACTGCGACAGCCGCAGCCAGGCGAAGATGTCCGTAACGACGTCGCACAGAGAAGGGTGGACCGCAGTCGACGGCTGCGAGCGGCGAGTGCACAATCCAATGACTACGACGACGACGACTTCGAGCCACGCGGAGCCGCATGTTTCAGCTTCAACATCCGCGACACGAAGATGCCCAAAGGCTTCAAGCTAACAGCGGAGACACCCAAGTATGACGGGAAGCAAGACCCAAGGGACTGGCTGGAAGACTACCTCATCGCGTGCAGCTGTCAAGGTGGTACTTCGACTACTGCCATGCAGTACATCCAGTTGATGCTCACGGGATCTGCTCGCGGGTGGCTCAACACTCAGCCCAGGGACGCTTTCAGCACCTGGGACGAGTTCAGGAACGCCTTCGTGAAGAGTTTTCTGGGGACATACGCAAGGCCAACAACCCTCATTGAGCTCCAGGCGTGCAAGCAAGGTCGAGACGAGCCACTCCGTTCGTACATCCAGCGGTGGACCTTACTTCGCAACACCATGGATGGAGCCACCTCAGAGGACAGGGTAATGGATGCATTCATGCATGGCGTTTACCGCCGCGACCTCCGTGAGGAGTTTGGTAGGCTTAGGCCGAGGAACATGATCGAGCTCATGCAGATAGCCAACCAGTGGGCAGATGGAGAAGACTCTGTTCGTGATGCGCCACGATCTCCGAGGCAAGAGGCAGGACCTAGCAACTGGCGAGAAGGGCGCCTGAAAAAGAAGCCGCGTTATGTCGGCAACGACTCGATCGAGTTAGTAGCGGCGGGATTCGAAATCCCCCGTGAGAATGAAAGGCAGTACAACCAGGACGGTGGCAGCAGCTACCATAGAGACGGAAGTCGCAAGCGCGAGTGGCGGAGACGCCCACTGACTGAGGAAGAAGAGTTAGAGCAACCTTGCAAACATCACATGTTCAGGGACCCAGAAACAGGCAAGTGGGGATCCCGCCACCTATTGAAGGATTGCAGAAAGGCGCGTAAGATATACAGGGCGTTTGCGCGAATAGTACCTCAGAACGGACAGCGTGATAATCAAGCGGCACCCGTGGCACAGCCAGCCGCACAGCTGGCCCTCCAGGCGCCACCTCCTCCTCCAGTCGCCAACCCAGCGCAAGCAGCGCTGGCCTTCTACCCGCAACAGCAACAACAGCCACAGCCACAGCCGCAGGATCCTGCTAACGTGTTCCCGGCAGCACGTGGGCAGATCAACATGATACAGAAGGGACGTCCTTCCAACAGGACCCAGAAAATCATCACCCGCCAGGTCTACCAAGCACTCACCAATCCACCTGGAGTACCCGATTACCTGAGAGGCTCAGAAACGGCGATTACTTTCTCCAGAGCGGACCACCCGCCGGCGATACCACGACCCGGGCACGCTGCTCTGGTAGTCGAAGCTCAGATCGGGGAGTACACCTTGAAGAAGGTATTCATGGATGGAGGCAGCGGTATAAATATCATCTTCGCCGACACCCTAAGAAGGATGAGCAGGTCAACATCCAACCTAACGCCATCAGCAAATACCTTTCACGGTATTGTACCAGGGCAAGCAGTCACGCCCATGGGAACAGTTACACTCGACGTCATATTCGGCACACCTGAAAACTTCCAGCGAGAGGCGATCGACTTCGAGGTAGTCGACTGGAAGTCACAATATCATGCCATACTGGGTCGTCCGGCCTTCGCCAGATTCATGGCAGTGCCCCATTACGCCTACCTCCTGCTCAAGATGCCGGGACCAAAGGGTGTCATCACGGTGAAAGGCGACTTCGACCGGTCTGACAGCTGCGACCGCGAGTTCAGCAGGATTTCTGAGTTCTTCGGGATGGACGAGCACCTGGAGATGATGGCAGTCGACAACGACAGGACTCTGTTTCCACCACGGAAGAAATCATCCAAGGAATCTGCATTCAACGCAAGCGACGACACAAGGGCCCATCAGGTACATCCGACGGACGCCGACAAGACGGTCAGGGTGTCATCAAGCCTGACTAGCGCATAGGAAAGCGCGCTCGTCGAGTTCCTGCGCGAGAACTGGAAGATATTCGCCTGGCAACCTTCTGACATGCCAGGTATACCAAGGGAACTCGCCGAGCACTCCTTACGCGTCCGTAAAGACGCTAGACCAGTCAAGCAGACCTTGAGACGCTTCGCGGGTCCTAAGAGAGATGCTATCAGCAAGGAGATCGACCGGCTGCTTCACGCCGGATTTATTCGGGAAATAAAGGATTCAGAGTGGGTAGCAAACCCGGTACTGGTGAAAAAGAAGAAGACGAAGAAACTCCGCATGTGCGTCGACTTCACCGCCATCAACAAATGCTGCCCCAAGGATCACTTTCCGCTCCCGCGGATTGATCAGATCGTCGATTCGACTGCAGGCTGTGCACGCTTATCCTTCCTGGATGCCTACTCTGGGTACCAGCAGATCAGGATGAAAGTCGAGGACCAGGAGAAGACGGCGTTCATCACACCACACGGTGTATTCTATTACCAGATGATGCCCTTCGGGTTGAAGAACGCTGGAGCCACATACCAGCGCACGATGCAGGCCTGCTTGAAGGAGCTCATAGGACAGATCGTCCAGGTCTACGTCGATGACATAGTCGTCACCACCCGCACAGAGGACAGCCTCATCGACGACCTCCGCAAGGTCTTCGACGCGCTTAACGAGTACCAGATCAAGTTAAACCCAGAAAAGTGCGTCTTCGGCGTCCCAGCCGGAGAACTACTGGGGTATCTTGTCTCTGCGAGAGGAATCGAAGCCAACCCTGAGAAGGTGCAGAACATACTCGACATGCCTGCACCGACCAAACTTCATGAAGTACAACGCCTAGCCGGCAGAGTCGCAGCACTCAGTCGGTTTATTAGTAAGTTGGGAGAAAAGGCCCTGCCCTTCTACCAACTGATGAAAAAGGCAGACAAGTTCGAGTGGACAGAGGAGGCACAAGAAGCATTCGACAAACTGAAGCAGACCCTCACAACCCCTCCAGTGCTGGTGGCACCACATGAGAACGAGCCACTGTACCTATATGTGGCAGCCACGAACAGGGTGGTCAGTACCGTACTCGTAGTCGAGCGGGAGGAAGAAGGAAAGAGTCACCCTATTCAGCGACCTGTGTACTACCTCAGCGAGGTGCTAACTGATTCCAAGCAGCGATACCCGCACTACCAGAAGCTGGCATACGGAGTCTTCATGACGTCCAGGAAGGTGGTCCACTATTTCTCCGAGCACCCGATCGCGGTGGTAAGCTCCTCCGCCCTATCCGACATCCTCACTAACCCAGCCGCGACAGGAAGAGTCGCCAAGTGGGTTGTCGAGTTAGGGCCGTGGGGGCTGAAGTACGCACACCCGAAGGCAATCAAGGCCCAGGTCCTCCCAGAGTTCACCACAGAGTGGATAGAAGCACAACTGCCCGACGAGCCCGACTTGTCCAATGCATGGACAATGTATTTTGATGGATCAAAGAAATTCAACTCAGCCGGAGCAGGAGTCGTGCTCATTTCACCTAAAGGCGACAAGCTGAAGTACGTGCTGCAGATGAAGTTCCCAACTCCTTCCAACAACGAAGCAGAGTACGAAGCCCTGATCCACGGCATGCGGATGGCCCAGAACTGCGGCGCCACTCGCCTCATGTTCTACGGCGACTCCTATCTGGTTGTGCAGCAAACCATGAAGCAGTGTGATGCCATCGCTGACAACATGATAGCCTACAGGGAGCTGTACAATCAACTGGAAGGCCTCTTCGACGGCTGTGAACTGCGGCACATCGGCCGCGAAAGCAACGAAGAAGCTGACGTCCTGGCCAACCTAGGATCGGATCGAGCTCCGGTGCCACCCGGAGTCTTCCTCGAGTGCATCACACAGCGCTCAATCAAGGTCCGGCCCCCGCCAGGACCCTCTACATCGACAACAAGCACCGCCAACCCGCCAAGCACGAAGAAGGAGGTCATGGAGATAATGCTAGTCGAGCCCACGTGGACAAGCCCGTATCTGGCCTACATGCTGCACCAGCGGCTGCCGGAGAACCCAGTCGAAGCCAAGCGCATCGTCCGCCGTTCCAAAGGCTTCACCATCATCAATGGCGAGCTCTACAAGAGAAGCATCTCAGGAGTCCTCCAAAGGTGCATTGATCCAACCGACGGCCAAGCAATCTTACTCGACATACACGCCGGCATATGCGGGCACCACGCAAGCAGTCGAGCACTGGTGGCCAAGGCCTTGCGAGCAGGGTTCTACTGGCCCACCGCAATGCAAGATGCAGAAGAATTGGTCAAAAAATGCGTTGGTTGTCAGGAGTTCGCCAACAAGCCGCATGCACCAGCGTCGGCACTGAAGACAATACCACTCGCGTGGCCCTTCGCGCAATGGGGACTCGACATGGTAGGTCCCTTCAAGAAATCCTCCCCAGGCGGGCACACTCACCTCCTGGTGGCAGTCGACAAGTTCACGAAGTGGATTGAGGTGGTCCCAATCACAAGCTCAACCGCAACCTCAGCGGTCAACTTCATCAGGTCAATCATCTTAAGGTTCGGTGTGCCACACGGCATCATCACCGACAACGGGACGAACTTCACAGCCGAAGAATTCAGGGATTTCTACTCTGAACAAGGTGTCAAGCTCAGCTATGCATCCGTCTCGCACCCGCAGTCCAATGGGCAAGTCGAGAAAGCCAACGGCCTAGTCAGCAAAGGCATCAAGAAGCGCCTGCGAGTACCATTGAAGCGAGCCGCAGGAGCCTGGGTGGAGGAGTTACCAAGCGTGCTGTGGAGCCTACGCACCACGCCAAACAGATCTACCCAGTATACACCATTCTTCATGGTGTACGGTGCCGAAGCAGTCCTGCCCTGCGACATCAAATTTGACGCTCCACGAGTGGTGGCATACGACGAGTCTGATGCTGAAGCACTTGAAGATGATGTGGATGTCCTAGATGAGGCACGCGACATCGCCCTCAGCCGCACAGCCGTGTACCAGCAAGACCTGCGCAACTACCATGGTCGGCGACTGCGGCCTAGAGCATTCGTCCCAGGGGACCTGGTTCTCCGGCTCAAGCAGAAGAAGGTGCACAAACTCGCCTCCCCATGGGAGGGGCCATACATTGTGACAGAGGCAATCGGCAACGGAGCTTACCGCCTGAAGGACTCGAAGACAGGGACAGTCTGCAGCAATCCGTGGAACGTGGCACAGTTACGCCGCTTCTACGCCTGATCAACCCCAGCTTGTAAGCTTCACCTTGTTAAGTAGCAGCAGGTTTCTTACGCACTCTTTCCCTCGCCAGGGTACCTAAGGGGACTGGAAGGGTTTTAACGAGGCGGCCTGTTTGCGAGAATCAATAAAGATATTTGAAGGAAAAGACTTGTCATTTCTTCCTTTGCGAGCAACCAACCTAAATCCTAGGCCGCCACTCGAACCACTCGGGGGCTCGCGCCATACAGGTCTAAGTCTAGCCTAGGCCGCCACTCGAATCACTCGGGGGCTGCGCCACACAGGCATAACTCGAAAATCCTAGGCCGCCACTCGAACCACTCGGGGGCTCGCGCCATACAGGTCTAAGTCCAGCCTAGGCCGCCACTCGAATCACTCGGGGGCTGCGCCACACAGGCATAACTCGAAAATCCTAGGCCGCCACTCGAACCACTCGGGGGCTCGCGCCATACAGGTCTAAGTCCAGCCTAGGCCGCCACTCGAATCACTCGGGGGGCTGCGCCACACAGGCATAACTCGAAAATCCTAGGCCGCCACTCGAACCACTCGGGGGCTCGCGCCATACAGGTATAAGTCCAGCCTAGGCCGTCACTCGAATCAATCGGGGGCTGCGCCACACAGGCATAATTCGAAAATCCTAGGCCGCCACTCGAATCACTCGGGGGCTCGCGCCATACAGGTCTAAGTCCAGCCTAGGCCGCCACTCGAATCACTCGGGGGCTACGCCACACAGGCATAACTCGAAAATCCTAGGCCGCCACTCGAACCACTCGGGGGCTCGCGCCATACAGGTCTAAGTCCAGCCTAGGCCGTCACTCGAATCACTCGGGGGCTGCGCCACACAGGCATAACTCGAAAATCCTAGGCCGCCACTCGAACCACTCGGGGGCTCGCGCCATACAGGTCTAAGTCCAGCCTAGGCCGCCACCCGAATCACTCGGGGGCTGCGCCACACAGGCATAACTCGAAAATCCTAGGCCGCCACTCGAACCACTCGGGGGCTCGCGCCATACAGGTCTAAGTCCAGCCTAGGCCGCCACTCGAATCACTCGGGGCTGCGCCGCACAGGCATAATCCGAAAATCCTAGGCCGCCGTTCGAACCACTCGGGGGCTTGCGCCATACAGGTCAAAGTACAGCCTTGGCCGCCACTCGAATCACTCGGGGGCTGCGCCGCACAGGCATAACTCAAAAACCCTGGTCCGCCACTCGATTCACTCGGGGGCTCGCGCCATTACAGGTCTACGAGTGCAAAATCACACAGTATACATCACATGGGCATACATACATGCATATTTATGTTACAAGCTAACATCATACAACAAACTGTTATTCTTAGTCGACAAGCTCTTCCTTTGGCGCATCCAGTGGCCCTACACGTCGCTCTGTATGATTCAGGACCTGCTGCATCACCTGACGTGCGGCCTCAAGGGATTCAGCATAATCAACATCTCTAGGCAAGCCATCAAGTATTCTGTCCAAGGGAACGTGAGGTCGATGCAGTCGAACATAGGCAAACGCCGTGTTGGCCCCGGCAACAAGCTGACCGAAGACGACCCCCTTCAACGCCCTGCTACTGCGGAACCTATCCAACAGCGCGGGCAACCCAGTCGGCTGCTCATCAAGGGGGAAGAACACTCTGTTGATTTGCCAGAGTGCTTTCCTGCAACCTTCAAGAATGAGCGCAGCCCGCCAGGTGCGATCCAGCATCCGCGCGAGTACACGGCCCTCTTCCTTATGTACCCAGAATTGACGAGCTTCGACCGAGCTACCGGTGGCTTCCACCTCCACGCGCTCGTTCACTCGAGTGTTTCGGCTTGCCAGTCGGGGTTAACAACTGCAATTCAGGGTCAAGATGCAGAACAACACAAGCATGAAGAAATCAAAGCGAAGCAGCTAGAGTCCAACCTTGCAGCTGTCGACATATCAGATCAATTTGGTCAAGAAGGAACCGTTCGCGCTGATTGAACGGCCCAGCGGAACGCGCCCTGAGGCAGTTCAAGCTCCACTTCAGCTATCCGCAGCTTCGACTCAAGTTCAACGATCTTGTTCCTCATATAGTTAAACACCCGCTGGTCGTTCACGCTTCGTGTGGAAGTTGGACCAGCTGGTGCTGTTGGCGAGCAGGCACAGCAGAAGAGGTACCCTCACCCTCATTCACACAGGTGGCCTCGGCGACTTCAGGAGCAGCATTTTCATCTGGCTGCCAAGTTATGTGGTGTCAAACAGAAGCCGTATTCATTATAGCAAAAGACTCGACGAAGGTACATTCACATGAAGGAATCAGGAAATGCATTGATAAAAAGACTTCATCAAGTTCACTACAAAAGGCGAATTGAAAGGGAACCCTACTACACAGACTACACTGCAGACTCTGACTGCGAGCGACTCTTCTTGGAGGCTAACTCTGCAGCCCTGGCAAGCTTCTTCTCAAAGGTATCAATTAGCTTAACAGCTAACTGACTCGCTTTCGCCTTGACGCTGTTTAGCGACTTGGTCTTGCCATCGGGCTTTCGAGGGAAGTCGCTGACAACTGCCTCGAAGTCGCCTGCAACCTCATGACCAGGCAAAAGCCGGAAAGTGAACTCTGAGCCGCGTACCGTCTGAGCACGCGTGTAGTCCGCTAAGTGGTCGCCTCGCCTTCAAACGGGGCCGCAAGTCCATCAACATCGGCCGGCAACGCCTGGTTGGGGAAGATGCCCGATGCACACTCGCCAAGGCATCTTTCGACTTCTGCAGCGCCGCTAAGATTGCTGCAGTGCAGTCGAAGCATACGCATGGGCGCGGTCAACGAAGCCAACAGCCGTCTCCAGGTCGATATTCTCACTGAAGTATCCTCTGCAGAGCGCCTCCGCACGGCTCTGAACAACGAAGATGAATACACTTGTGACACATCCGAAGTCAACACAAGACAAAGTAGGCACTGAGCCGAGATACTTACCTCCGATTGCATGGGCGAGTCCGAGCAAGCGTTCAACCTGGGTCTTCTCTAGTTCACCCCGGGTTTGCTCACGCTCTTGAGCTGCACCCAGGGACTTCTCCAGCTCGGCGACCCGCCTCGCCAGACTCTCCTTTTCGCCTGTGAATCACCGGATCAAAGTCAAAAACAAAGATAGTCGACACACCTCCTAAATGCACGGGTTGGTACTCACTGTTGGCTCGCTCCAGAGCAATGCGGAGTCGACCCTCCTCCTTCTCCATGCGCATGAAGGACTTGGCTCCCTCCAGCAGCTGGCGACAAAAAGGCTGTGCAAAGGAGCAAAAGTGTCAATCTGCGCCCGACTATCCTAGTCACGCACATCTTCGGGGGCTACTCCCATCGGGAGCGCTGTTCGCGCACCCGACACAAGAATCTGCAAGGTTAAGACAGAATATACTTACGTGCCCAAGTAGCTCAGCATCCACTGCAGTTGTATCAGCAGCTCTTTCTGGCCCCTTGGAGGTTGACGTCTTCAACGTCAAGGGATTATTGGCCTCAGGCGCCTCTTCGGGTGTCCCGGTGGTTCGCTCCGGACAGCCGCGGATTGATGTTCCTCTTCTCGAGGTGAAGAGCCATCTCCACCAGTGTGATGGCTGTGTAAAGAAGCAAAACTTCAGAAAAGCGTCCGAGGAGTCGAAAGAAGAACAAAGACAAAAAGGCGTACTCGCAGAGGCTTACCTGCTGACATCTTCATCCTCGCTGCTCATGGGAGGAGATGCCATCCCCCCAAACCCACGGGCGGCGCTGAATTCAGTGGAGGACAAGACAGCGGATCCACCGGCTCACTCGCATCGGAGGATGAGTCGCGGGCTTCCTTGTCCTCCGCAACCACTACCTTCAAAGGTGACGACCCCGAGGCGGAGTCGACATTCTTCGTCTTAGCCGCTTCCGCAGCGGCTCTTCGTCTTCATCATCCTCTTCCACTTCCTCATTCGGCGAGTGAGCAGAAGGGAGTTCGTCTTCATCGTCGTCCTGCTCGACGACTGTGGCCTCGTCGTGAGGTCCATTCTCCATCAGCGGAGGAAGGCTCACATAAGCCCTTCGATCCTGACGAGCAGCGAGAGAAAAGCGAGTCAAGAAAAACAGTCGACTAAAGCAAAGCAAAGAGAGTTCAAGGTGCTTACCTCAGGTACGGGGTTGTTTGGCCCGTATGGTTCGACCGGGCAGTTAACGTTGCACGGATCGGCGGCCCGAAGGCTGGTGATGTTCTTCACCTTAGTCGCGATCTGTGCATCATCAAGCGAGGTGTCGACTGAGCTCCCACATTGGTTGCTCGCGTCGACGCAGCGGCTGCACCTTCAGCTTGTGGAAAGTCGCGATAAGGTGAATGCCACCTGTCTCGCGTCCGAGCGTCGTCAGCAACCCGCGGAGCAGCGCCAGCAGTGGCTTGGTCGACTCCTTGTCCTCCTTTGAGGGTGCGACCAGGCCTTGGTCCTTCGCAGAGGTCGATCAGCGGCGAACTCGGGAAGGCCTTCTTGGTCCCACTTGATGTAGAACCATTTCTTCCGCCAGTTCTGGACGGAGTCGGATTTCTTCAGCTGGAAGAAGCTTGTGTCGCCGCGCAGCTGGATTCCGAAGCCGCCCACGGGAACGTCTGCTTCGACCGCCCCACCATCCGTCGCACCATGAAGAGCGACTTCCACAGGTTCCAGTTGGGTGCGATCCCCAAAAAGCACTCGCATAACACAATAAAACTCGCGCGTTCAATACGCTGTTGGGATTCAGATCATGCATCTGAATCCCATAGGCGTAGAGAAGACCACGAACAAAATCGTGGATGGGGAACCCGAAGCCCGTGGAAGGAATTCCACGAAGCACACGCGCTCCCCATCGCGAGGAGAGGGGATCACATCCTTACCGGGGGCGCGCGTCGTCGCCGTGCTCGTCGGCGGCAGCAATCCTTGTTCGCGGAGGTGTCCAGCTCCGCCGCCTTCACGGACGATTTCCCCCAGTCGCCCTCCAACTTCTTCATGCCGGCGTCGTCGCCGGCGGCGGAGCTTCCGCTCCCTTCACCCTCTTCTGGCCCATGGTGCTAGCGGGGAGGGAGAGTTTCTGGTGAACTGCGTGCAAGGCAGCAATGGAGGAACAGCACTGGGGAGGAAAGCAAAAAAAAGCAGG